>CM061042.1:70933349-71150436 GCA_030762985.1 Adelphocoris suturalis | reverse complement strand
AAAGCCGATTGAGAAAGGAAGGGAGAAAGGGAATGGAAAATTATAAAATTTCATGTGCAAACACACGCCTAAAAAGATGATTTTTTCGGCCATTGTACCGTTAAAATCGAGTAAAATCAAAAAACGGACAGAACCATATGAATCAGCGTTGAAAAAAAGAAGAAAATTCATGTGCCACACTTGGTGTTTACCAGAATCCATGTTTTGCACAATTATTTTGGTAGTTAGGCAACTTTGTGTGCTCGCTTAACGGGTTGCGCACGGTAAAAAAAATCGAGTGAGGAGTTGTAAATTTATGAAATTTTGCGCAGAATCCAAATCTGCAATAAAATAGGGGGTTGCCATTTGAAAAAGCAAAGTATAAGTCATTCGCGCCACTCCTAGCCATCGGGCTATTACATCCACAAACTCATTTCCTAACACCCCTGAATGCCCCAAAAGGTAGTAGGGCATGAATTGTTTTCTCTGGGAGTCCACTAAGTGACCCCTAACGACGGCGTCGTGAAAGTAAAAGAGTCATGAAAGTAGCAACTGGCACCCATAGTGAATGAAGAAGTGACACCTGAACAAAGTTGATGCCAGACAAATCACACCCTGGCATTCCTTCACCTGTATCAGACATAAATAAATACATTGATTATTATCAATTGTTCTCGTTGATTCCTTCTAGTAGAGCTCAGTTCGAAGTTCATTGATGTATTCTATTACAAGAAAACAGCAGCATTTAGTTGAAGGAAAATAAAAACTCGGCGCTGGGACGACATTATAGGAATGTGGAACACGCTCCATTTAAAATTTTAGCTTCGAAGGTTGAATAGCAAAAAAATTAACTCCAGAGCTCACTCAGCAGATCTATAGAGCTTCAGACTTTATAATTATTTCTAGATGTTCCAAGAGGCCTCCATTCAAATTTAAGCTTCATAGGTTGAATAGCAAAGAACTTAGCTCCAGATCTCACTCAGCTGATCTGGGGGGCTCTAGATATCATGAATCGTTTTTACACGTCCCAAGGGTTCTACATCTCAATTTTTAGCTTCATAGGTTGAATAACAACGAAATTAGCTCCAGAGCTCACTCAATTGATCCAGGGAGTTTCACACTTATCGATTTATTTCTAGATGTCCCAAGAGGCCTCATTGTCAAAATTCAGCATCATAGGTCGAATTACAAAGAAATTAGCTTCAGAGCTCACCCAGCTGATCTGGGGAGTTTCAGACTTTACGATACGTTTCCACATGTCCCAAGAGGTCTCTATTTCAAATTTCAGCAACATAGGTTAAATAGCAAAAAATTAGATCCGCCGCTACCTTTGTCTAATTTGTTTTGGTGACATTTTTCACTATTCTACCAAGTTAAGTCTCGGGGAAAAGCGGAAAAAATCCGCAAGTTGACACTCTTTTATTCTAACATTCATTCACCTTATGACGTTTTTGGCTTGGTGAAAAAAATGTCAAATCAGGGGCAAGAATGTCAGCTGAAGCTATTTTCAATACTTTCGGTTAAACATTTTTAGAATAGTTGGTTTATTGCATGAATACGCACTATGATTCCTCAAATAGTACAACTGTGAATTTTCAATACGATTTTTTCTTGTCCTTCTAACTTATTCAATGTCCGTCTTAACATGGATCCCGAATAAAGGTACAAATATACACCTATGCATTTCCATAAGCCATGCATGCATGCTTTGTCTGAAATTTCAAAATTTTGCGCATTGGGTCCTTTTAAGGGTTTTAGTTTATAGCTCTTGCACCCTTTCTGGTGAAATATAATAGGTTATAAAACAGTTCTAATATAAAGTAAATTTGGATTCGTCCTTGATTTTTGGATTCTAACAGGGGTCCTGCCAGTAAGTGTCAAAACATCAATCGAGCTGTCTCGATTCACTACTAGCTCAGTATAAGAGAAGTAGGTACAAGTTTGATTCAGATGCCATTCAGAAAAACGCAACTTAAAGTGAAAATACTCTTTACACCCATGCATAATAATAAAATGGAAGACATTAACCTTTTCCTGTACCTTTTCCTCCTAGGTGAAGTTAGTTCTTTAGCAGGAGATGAAGAAGATTCCGCAGAGTCTGTCAATCTCTGCCTGCATATTTTAAGCTTTTGGATTTCACCGCCAGATCCATTAGAGCTCTGGATTTTCCAGGTCGAGTTTTCTTTGTCCATTTTCGGCGTCTCTGCTTCTGTTTGCTGCAAAAACCCATATACGTATCACAATTCTGAGAAAAATACTAACTCATGTTAATGCATAATGCAATCAGCCATAGTGGATTGCATGGCGTGCATGCAACGACTTTGTACCTTTGAACTTTCTCCCCAGAATTTGTCATCTTCATTCCATTCCTGACTGGCCTTTGGATCCGAGCTTTCACCTACTGTCTCACTGCTCTCTGATGGATGCTGACGCCGATGCCTAGTTCGTCGCCCTGTCGTTTTTGATGGCTCAGCCGCTTCAGCCACCTCTGGCACCTTTAACGTAAACTTCAGTAATTAATTCTACCCCTCGAAAATATCATTCCACAATACCCTGTTAAATAGAGTTGGACTGTGACGTTTGATGTGAACCCACCTTAACTCAGTGCCTGCCTACCCACCCAATAAAATTTGGATGGGCGACTTCAAATAATTCCATTGAATAGGCGAATAGATGATACCTGTGGAGGGAGAGGAATCTCCGCTGCTGTCTCTTCTGTAGGAACCTCTGGTTCAGGCTCCGAGTCGGATGTAGACTTCTTCCGTCGCCGAGAAGCCCTGGTGGGCTTACGACTAGTTGATGGCTTCTCCGTCTTTTCCGAACCAACTTTATTCCTGTCGCTTTTCCGCACCATAATACTGAAAAACAAAAATGACTCTGCTTAATGTGCTATCAGTTGAGGTTACATACGGGAAAACTCCTACAATCACAGAGGTTTGACTAACTGACCCCAGTGTTAAGCCAAGTGGCCGATTGGTTTAAATGGTGACCTTTCCCCAAAGCCTCTACTCTCGAAATCTGTTTTGAGGCATCTCTTCAGGAAAAGATAGGATTAAATTAATTAATCGGATTTATTTGATTTAAATCGGATTTTTTTCCATTTAAATGCATTTTTTATTGAAATACAATTTTTTAAAATATTTGTTTGTTTGAATAAGGTCTCATCGATTAAATGATGGTGTGTGAAAACGAAAAATAATCAAAAGCTATTGATATTGAGCAAGGTGGTGGAGAAGGGGCTTCCGAGAATTTTCCATTAGTAGTAAGGCTCAGTTCAGTCTCGATCGGAAATTCGTGGAACTCGTTGCTGTTCAAAGATTTACATTGGTACCTACTACACGAAAATACTCGTGAGCCGAGCCTCGTCTATTTTATTTTCCGATCAATTTTATCTTAATTTTTCTCATAATAAGTTGGGGAAGCAATGTGTTTAGTTGTTAAATACTAAAAAAGCACCCACCTCAAATTATCCCAGAAGCAGATAAGTTTCTAGCAGTGGACCCCCCCCCCCCCCCCCCTTCTGGTTGATGTAAACGTCTCCGCCGTGCACATAGAAAAATCGGCTCATTGCATCAAGGAGAGCGCCGGGCCAAAGGGGATACTCAGGTATGGCAGCCGCAGTGTACATTTAAGGGAAGCAGTAGCAAGGCTCACAATAAAAATAGCAAACAGTATCGTGGACTGGAACATGATAAAGTCTCTCTTTGTTCGGAGAGGGGTCGCGATAAAAAAAAAAGCTAGGGGTTTGGCCGATGGGGGTAGGGGAAGTACTCCACAGAATATGAGCAAAGACAATGGCGACATTAACAGGAGAAGAGCTTCATGACGAATGCATAGCAGACCAGTTGTGCAGAGGTACTAAATCTGGAATCGAAGGAGCTGTGCATGCCATTACTACAATTTACGAGCGAGATAGTGAATGTGAAGGAGTACTCCTAATGGACACCGCTAATGCATTCAACTCAATGTCACGCCCACTAGCACTGTGGAATGCAAGGCATTTATGGCTGAGGTGCTCTCGTTTCCTCTTCAATACCTATAGAGGATATCCGAAGACGGTATTCAGACAGAGCAAAGCCATAATCTTGAGCAGGGAGGGAACCACGCAAGGTGACCCACTAGGAATGGGCCGGAACCCTATCCTTGATAAGGAAGCTTAAGAGTTTGAACAGGCAACAGTGTTGGTATGCGGATGACTTCGCTTGTGCAGGAAACCTGGACAAAGTAAGAGAGTGGATGACCCAACTCCAAGATGAGGGGCACAAATGGGGATATCATCCGGCGCCACAAAAAAGCTATTTGATCGACAAAGAAGGAAAGGAAGAAGAGGCAAGAGAGCTGTTTCCAGGAGTACAAATAGTCATTTCATATCGATATCTAGGAGAAATCATTGGACCACCCCAGGAAAGAAAAAATTCAGGAGTCCAAATAGTCATTTCATATCGATATCTAGGAGAAAACATTGGACCACCCTAGGAAAGAAAAAAAAATATGTACGACAAAAAATAGGATAATGGGTAAATCATGTCTCAGAGTTCGTTGAATGTGCAAAATATAGTTCTCAGGTTGCATAAACTGCATTCAGAATGTCGTTACAGAAAGAATGGGCCTGCCTTCAGCGAGCAGTGCAAGGGGGTGAGGAACAATACGAGCCCCTCCAAGACTCAATACGACAGAGCCTAATGCCCGCAATTCTAGAATGCACTCCGACACAAAATGAAGCAGAGCTCCTAGCCCTTCCCTCAAAAATAGGAGGACTATCAATAGCGGATCCAGTTACAACAGCAGGGAACACATGTGAGACCTCTAGGAGGGCTATATCGAAACTGGTGTCAAAAATAGTGACAGGAGCTGACTTCTCAGCAGAAAGGCACAAAGAAAAAGTCATCATAGAAATGAAAAAAAAGCAGAGGGACCAGGAAAAAAGCTGAGAGGTTATAGAAAATATGCCACCGGAGACAAAAAGGACAGTACGTTGGATTGTAGAAGGGAACGCCTCCTAGTGGCTTTAAGCTAACACAGCTTTCAGCTTTCACAGCTGACAATTTGGATCTTTCAGCAACCCAATTCCGTGACCACGCTCTTAATTGTACTCGTAAAAGAGCCTGGTGAAGAGGGGCCATATCAGAGATGAAGTGGCAGGGATGGCAAGGCTGGTATGGAGAAGCGATATAGTAGAGCCAGTGATGCAAGAGATGGAACGCCAGGGCTCATTGTGGATATAAAGGTTCTAGGGTGTGGGATAGGGAGTGAGCTCTTTTTCTTTTTAATTGCGTTATTAACGCTGATGCCTCTTCCTATTCCACCCGCAAATGGCTAGCAGTTTCAGATGAAGCATCAAGTGCTAAACATCATAAATATGATCGAGCTGCAGAAGATCTAAGAGGCTAATTCACCCCTCTCATCACGTCATGCAAAGGTTTTTCTAAAGCAGCTAGCTTCAGCTCTCACGGACAAATGGAAAACAAATCTCCAAGTCGATGGGATGAATAGGATAACAATAGCGAGCTAGCTGTGTTTTCTGAGGTTCGTTTACGCCTATAGGCACAAAATAGCTAGTTTTGATCTTTGTATTTGCCCTCTTCATGCCAACTGTTTCGTCAATTCATGATCGAGGTGAACCATAGGAGAGAGTTGTTAGTGGGAGGTTGGTGAACTTCATTTACGACTATATTGTGTCTTTTTGCTGCTTTTGAAGTTAATGCATTGTTTTTGAGGATGCCAACACTAAGTAAAAACTACGAGAACATCCCAAACTTATTTTGTTACATCGGTGGAGAATACGGGCTTGACAAGATAAGAGCAACAAGGGCGACTGGTAGCATGAAGACGGCAGTTACAAAGATAAAATATAGTTATTTTGGGACTATAGGCCGAGAGTGGCTACCTCATACCTCCGTTAACAGACCTCAGAAAACACAGAGCTCACTATTGTTATCCTATTCATCCAATCCACTAGAGCAACTTACATAACAGCTAGATAGATATATATATTTGGTTGGTCAGAGCATACCTAGCAACATTGATTCCCAATGGATAATAGAAAGAGCTATTAGTTGAACCCGGTTTCGTCAAAGGTCGTGGTTTTGTAATGTCTGACAAAATAAATCTTAACTCCGCAATTTTCAGACTTAAAAACGCGCGGTTGGCCGCATTCGATGCGGAAGAATGTCCTCTACAAGATGAAAATGCAGATCCAAAAGCAAATTCCAGTCCTAATTGTTTTTATTCTTAGCTCATGAAACTGCAGAAAAATGACTAAAACCTTGCATTATCCCACTCTTCGCAAGTTTTATGGGAAAACAGGGAGTTGGAAGCGGTGCAATGGAAAAATTGAGGTGATATTCGGAATCAGCGGACAAATTTACATAAGTTGGGCACCTTTTGAAGTCATTTCTGGAAGTGTGTTCAATGAAAAATCCTGAAAAGTTTGTGCACGAAAAAAGAGAAAACAAGCTATACCATGAAAAAACGGATCTCGAATTCAGATTCAGCACATCAATTCACGTAAGAAACCGACCAGCTCCAGCCGGATCAAGACCAGCCCAAAATCTTGTAAAGTAGTGTTATAGACATTTAAGTTAATTTGCTGTCAAGGAGGTATATCAAAAGTTCTTTTCAACGAACTAATACGGAGAAACATCACGACCGACCTCACAAGATATCTCGCTTGGTGTCACGTTATCGCAAACCGCAGCGACATTGTGGCCGAGCCTTCAGCTACCACAATTTAGAAGGCTTAGTAGAAGTTCGAAGTAATGGAAAAAAATCAACCGCGAATCTGATGATAAGTAAATGTGGGAATGATCCACGTCACAAGTCGCAAAATGTATGGGGAATCCGGCCCAACTGGAGAATATTCCAGAGCTCAGATAAGCCCCTTACATTAGAAATTATTGCTCTGGAAAATAATAATTGTTTACAACACTTGTAATTCTAAAAGAACGAATATTCAGAATTATCTATAATGTAGAGCTACTATGTAGTATACACACCTACCTATGTGTACTTGAAGTTACCTACCTAACGGTTACGAATTCACCTCATTCAAATGATCTAGGTTTTAAAGGTTTCTACATTACACAGCTGAGATAAGAAATATGTGTCAAAACGATCTGGTCCTTCGGAAATCTGTAATCCAGAGATAGGCAATTAACATAAAAACAGATATCTACGTGCCGATGTTCACGATGAAGTCTTGTTATGATAGACTAGAGGAAAGCTAGGGAAGAAGCACAAAACCCAGTGTAGATTTATGACGCGTGCCAACGCCTTGGCTGTGGCTATAAAATGATTGCGTAGGTCATAACTTGCTCATACGGTGCCGAATTACTCAGAAAGAATACTTACAATAAAATTGATTGTCCAACTGAAGATGAAATTAAAAATATTAACTTATAAGAATACAATCGGCACTGGGTATCTCAAAATATCAACCGCGTCAAACGTTTTCCATCATCAAAATCCGAAAGTTTTCACCATCTTTGATGTTCCAGGCTTGTAACATTGCAAAACAAAAAGAAAGATGGAGCAGAGTCAACAATCAGTGTTGTATGGTAGGTAGTAACATTCCATCACGATGGCCTGCATTCGTCGTGGAGGAAGAGAAACTTAATACCGAATCATTGAATGCCAATGCTGCACTATTTCTTGAGAGAAAAATTAAATTGAGTATCCAACGTTCGTTCGTAACATGTCTACTAGTTTTCCCATATATATATTTCTTTATGAATTATCTTCCTTTAATCTAAGTTGCCCTTCAGGCTTTAAATTTAGATGCCCTTCTGGCTTTAGTTTTAATTTACATTGTTCCTTGTTTTTTTATACTTTATCGCCTATTCTGACAAACTTGGCATGCGAGGTGGGACATATGTCCTATATGCCAATAAATTAAATTACAATTACAATTCAATCCAAACAATACTTACATAACATATGCCAATTTATTAGGAAATCCGGGATGGTGAAGGAAATAGATCTATCGCTGTGAACACAATATGAAGAGCAACATTTCTAAATAGGTAGATGAATCATAATAGTTATTGAGTACGTCTGCGATAACTTGACATATAATTATTAACTCTCATATTAACTGACATATAATTATAAACGCTTTGAACGAGCGAGCTCTAGTACCTACCAACATATCAGAAACTTGAGAGGTGCCTTCCACCAAGGAGCTAGGCAAAATGCTTGGAAAGGGGACGTTAGTCCTAGAGTTTCAAGTCTGTTAGGTTAGAAAAACGTGAAAATTATTACACAATGATTTATTATTTCTGGATAGTTAGCACGTCTATGTAGACGATAATTCGAGGAGCCACTAGAGGAGCTCATGAGCCATTTGAGGAGCTCTATTGATAATGAGGAGGAGCCATGCAAAACCCCACTAGTCCGTCAAATCAAAATTTTCAGAATTAAAGAAAAAATTGTTTCATATTGTTCTACAGATTAAAATTTGCGTATTTACTTCATTGTCTTTTAGGAGACTTTAAAAACTAAGTAGTGTAGATACTCGATTCAAATCATACTGCCACTAAAGTTGAAAAAATCCTAATTTTAGTTTGGACATGTGGGGTTTTGATTGATTTTTTCTTACTTGTGGGGTTTTGGTCTTCCTCATTCAGAGGAAAAATGGAAACTAGGGTAAAGATAATATGCCATTCTACACGTTTTATGCTGAACCAACTTTTTTAATTGTTAAAAAGGGAATGAAATTCAATTTAAGTTAATACTTGAACATAAAACTTGAGTAAATCAGACGTGGAAGGAAAAATTAAAACAAATAATTATGAATAAGTAGGTAGGTAGTGATACCTAGGAAAAAAAAAAAAAAAAAAAAAAAAAAAAAACTACTTATGTTTCTGCTGACCATTTGATCGTGGAGTACTATCTTATCACACGATCCATAGATATTCTGGCGGAATTTTAAGGCATCCCCTGGCCAAATTTCGAAGCACTGGTAAGCTTTACTGTTGTGCTTGTACATGGTATGAATACCCACGTTTGAACCTGATGGAAACGAATGAATGCCTTACTTTTTTAGCAATGTCACGCGAACTACTGGTTTTTGCCATTCCCCTCGTACCTTGATTACCGTCTTTCACTGTCACTGTACCATCCATTTCACTATCACCCATTTCGATTAACATAAATGATCACTTGAAATAATATAAAATTCGCTGATTAACATACAGGTAGCCGAACTTCACAGATAGCTAAACAAGAAGCAACAAGAGGGGTTCTGCGTGTAATTTCACTGCTCTGGATATGCGCGGTTTTGGATGAAGTACAAGACTCTACTGTATTGTTTTGACGAGATCTGTGGGGTTTCGCTCGAAATTGATGAAGAAAATGGTACAGCTGATCACAGAGAACAAAAAACCAATGCTAACAAAAAGAAAAAAACATTTTTTTTGTGACTTGAAGTGTTTTGCATGGCTCTTCCTCATTTAATGGAGTCTATTATACATTGTCTAAATACATATGGACGTAGAATCATGAAAGAATATGAATGAAATGACAGCAACCAGAAAACTTAGTAAATTATGATTGCTTCTGTTGAGGTAAACAAATCTTCACCATCTCTCAGGGAAACGAACTCCAGGCCCCCGTGTGGCAGGCAAAGATGCTCGCTACTGAGCTATCAAAACATTCTACAGGCTTTTCCATGCTACAGGCACACAAGAGACCCCATTATGAGGAGTGAAGGGATGAATGTAAAGCAACTCAGATAACCTTAATCAATTCATGGCAATATTATTTATAAATAAAAATCAGTTTAAAAAATATACTTAAGTGGGTAAGGCACCCTACCATTCCGAAAGTTTTTGAGATTTATGAAACATTTTAAAAATTGTACCTACCCCATAAATTTTACCCGTTGGGATTGATTCTAAAAATGATGCCAATATAAGGTAGGTAGTAGGTGGGCACCTACCTACAGGCACATTCTTCGATGATAAATAGCTAAACATACCTAAATAAGTGAATTTTTTTTGGTAGATCACGGATTTATCCAAGAATTTTGGGAAATCCGTCAGTTTTATTCGTTACCTAGTTCTGCAGGCATTGTTCCAGAAACAACCCACAGACCCCACCCTTAAGTGTACGAGAACATCCAGTTTTGTCAACTTGGCCTACATTTAGCAACATACACGAGCGAATCGTATGGTAGGATCTACCAGTGACAATTTAAAAGTTTTTTTTTTTTTTTGTATTCAATTTTATTTGGAAACCACGTTATTTGACATACCTAAAAGCCCATATTTCTCCCTTTTAAATAAACTTTCCCAACTTTTAACATTTTTGGAATCAGCATCAAATTGTCTTTAAGAATAGACGATTTTCATCTTTATTCAACACTATTCAGACTCATTTATTAACAAACAAATTGGAAATGGGGATATTCGAAAAATGTTTAAAAGTTAGCGACTCTCTCAAAATAAATCTTGGGGACCATCAACCTTCACAAAACTGCTTTATTTAATAGGCAGTTAAGTAGGTACTTTTCCAACAGTATAGCCAATTCCACTTTTACTTTGCTAGTAGGGGAGAAAATTATGTTTTGATGTCGAAAAACGTGTTTTAGCGAATTTTCTTAGAAAATAAAGCTATTGCAATGGCTCCAAAAATTTTAAAATAAAAATTTTCAAAAATTTTCTTCATCGAAATCTGTTTTGAGGCATTCTGAAATGATTCCTGGATTTTAACGCTTATATACATATATATATATATATATATATATATATATATATATATATATATATATATATATATATATATATATAGGTATAGGCACCACCTGTTACGCGCTCTTTTTGACTTGCAGAACCTGGTAAGCGCTCCCCTTACGCGCTCCCTGAGGAGCGCGTAACAGACCTATTAAACCCTGATGAGCGCTCCTCAGGGAGCGCATAACAGACCATTCAATTACTGTTACGCGCTCCCCCGAGAGCGCCTATCAGACACCGTACGAGTTTCTGTTACGCACTCCCGAAACAAACAAACCTGTGTTATTGTTTATTTACTTCTCTCTCGTCTATACAACAAATAATGACAATAATACTGCGAACTGTAACAATTACTACTGCCTACAATTACTAGTCACGTGGATACAATAATTCTATGATGACGTGTCCTTATACAGGGTGAGTCTCTCGCAAATGCAAAAAAAAATTTGGGGGTAAAACTACATCATAAATGAAGTAAAATGGAGCCAACTGCATATTTTTATCTCAATCCGTTCTCGAGATATGATTTTTTAAAGGTTTTTTCAGGAAAACCGTGTTTTTTTCCTTTTAAACTCAACTTTCTTCACTTTACTTCATTTAATTTTAATTTTTGATCACATTTTCGCAATCAGCACTAAATTTACTATAAGAATAGTGTACTTGGGTTCTTGAAAAGTACCATCCAAAGGCCCTCACATCAGCTCAAACATTGACGATTTTGAAAAAAATAATATTTCTGATAATCTTTAAAATTTTACTACTTTTTTAAAAAGAATCCAAGAAACTGGCAAATCTCATGAAAACTGCTTCATCTAATATGCTTTCCAACGGTATAATCAAGTTTACTTTTATTTTGTTATTTAGTAGAGAAAATGATGTTTTAATGTTAAAAAATGTGGGTTTTTCAATGAAATCGTTGGTTTTCTCGAAAGATGACCCTCCATGAGCCTACGAGTATGGGGTCGGTTTCTATGTATTTTTTCACGCTGTATCGAGTGGTAACATTTGTAGATCTCTCCAACTCCGTTATAACCGAGTTTTACACTTAAAATCGCAAATGTTTAGTTTGTTTGTTACGATTAAATGTATGTGTGTTATGGGGTAAAACTAGTTAATTAAAGTGTAAAACTCGATTATAACGTAGTTGAGAGATCTGCAAGAGTTCCCATTCGATCCAGCGAGAAAAAATACATAGAAACCGACCCCATACTCGTTGGTTCATGGAGGGTCATCTTTCGAGAAAACCAACAATTTCATTGAAAAACCCACATTTTTTAACATTAAAATATTATTTTCTCCCCTAAATAACAAAATAAAAGTAAAATTGATAATACCGTTGGAAAGCATATTAGATGAAGCAGTTTTCATGAGATTTGCCAGTTTCCAGGATTCGTTTTGGAAGAGTAGTAAAGTTTTAAAGATTTTCAGAAATATTCTTTTTTCAAAATCGTCAATGTTTGAGCTGATGTGAGGGCCTTTGGATGGTACTTTTTAAGAACCCAAGTACACTATTCTTATAGTAAATTTAGTGCCGAAAATCTTAATCCGAAAATGTGGTCAAAAACTAAAATTAAATGAAGTAAAGTGAAGAAAGTTGAGTTTAAAAGGAAAAAAAACACGGTTTTCCTGAAAAAACCTTTAAAAAATCATATCGCGAGAACGGATTGAGATAAAAATATGCAGTTGGCGGCATTTTACTCCATTTTTGATGAAGTTTTACCCAAATTTTTTTTTGCATTTGCGAGAGACTCACCCTGTATAATTCAATTCTTATATTCTTATTCACAAGTATAGACTTGTGGGTGTGTGTTTATATTGTGTGTATGTATTTGTGGGTGAGTTTATGTTTTTGTGTGTTCTTCTCTACTGGCCCCAATTCAGGAGCTATCAACTTGAAATTTGGTAGGTACTCTTAGAAGATCCGGAATTCGCTGTACAGTATTTGGTGAAGATCCAACTACAGGAACTTGTCGGTGAGGACGATCATTGTCTAACAACCCAAAATCTAGTTTCGTACCATTTTCAGTATTTTTCGCCACACAGAATCGAATGAAACCACAATAAAAGCCTTAAAAGTTGTGTTTGACGGACAATACGACGACGTCGTCACTGACGTCATTGTCAAATCGTCGAAAATTGTGTTTGGTATCGTTTTTAATATTTCGCTACACAGAATCGACTGAGACGACGATCTTCCTTCAATCTACCAAAAATCGAGTAAGTTTTTAATAGTTCCACTGCACAGAATCGCCGTCACGATGAGAGAAAAAACGACTAATTAGGTATTTGTAGTAAAATATGAAAATAATTAAATACAAAAGTATAGGTACTCGTTTGGTCGAATATAATCAAAATACTTTGGTGAATAAAAACAAGTAAAAAATTTAAGTTAAGAACTAAAATTTTGTTCAGTTAGCATTCCATATGCCTTGCATCGGCAATGCGAAAGGAAGTGCCCAAGAGACCGTGCGAAAGGGGGGGGGGGGGATACGTTCAAGGAATGGAGCCTTCCAGAACGTCCATAGGAAAACTTGCCTTCTCTGCATTCTGGTGGAGCGAGGCCCTGACTACACAAGAGCCTAAATATGAATGAAAATATTCGAAATTTAAAATAATTTAACAAAGAGCAACCAATTCATTTTTCTGAAGGTTCCGTTATACGGCTACATCGGCTTTTTAAAAATGAATATCCGGCTATAGAGTTGAAACACACTGGCAATGTATGGATCTTTTTAGACGATAAATTTTCTGAAAATATTTCAGAAAATTACGTGAAAAGTGGGATTAATAATGATTTTGCTAAGTTCAAGTTTAAATGTGGAGGAGTGAAATTCTTATGAAGTGATGTCGCAACTTAACATTTTCTGGTCAAACGGTTGGTTTTAGGAGGGAAACTATAATAATCGAAATTATAGAGATCGCTTTAAGCCAGCCATTCACAAGCGCTCCAGATGGAGCGCGCTCCGTGTCTCCACTCCAACCGTTGCATTTTGGTTTATTTTCAATAATGTAATCGACCAAGAAAAAAAATCTAACCCCTTTCAAAATTTGTTAGTTTACGTAGATTTAAAAAATCGAAGAAAAAAAATCCATCCGTCCGCCGTCCAAAGTTTTTCTCCTTTAGGACTAAAGTTTATGAAATTTGGTTCTAAAATCATACGTCGATCCAGGATGTGCCAGTAATCTCGGCGTCATGATCAATCAACCCTAAGAGATAATATTTTTAATTTTAAAAATCGAAATCTCAAACACTTTCGATGTAAAAGGATAGTTTTTTGGTTTGATTCAGATAGAAATTATTTCCGTGAATTGAATGAGACCACTCAGGTGGCTGTACGTTCATCCGTTCGCTCCCCATCGGGAGGTCTGTCTTTAACACGAGGACTCAGATGGATAGAAAGAGGGCTGGCAAGAGACCCAGAGCATTTTGGATACTATACTGCTAAAATTATCTGCAGTCCACTGATCTGCGTAGGAGGGCTATATGATACAGAAATAATAAACATTTGTGTAATATTTGAGTTTGATTTAGATAGAAATTAGTGGCGTGTGCTGAATGAGATCCCACGAGTGGTTTTAAGAAATAATAAACCTTTGTGTAATAATTTTCAGCATTTTTCAACGGTCCATTTTAGAGGCCCGTTCCATTTTTTCAACACTCCATAATTATCACGAGCGCGCCGAGCCACTCCAAACCTTCCGAATTGAGCGCATCGCGACCGCCACGGGCTATGAACTGTTAATATATGTAGCTATTTTTGTTTATGAATTAAAAGAATAAAAACCAAAAATAATTGGTGTAAGCTGTGGCCGTTGAATAGATGTCTTAATTCCGTTATAATGAAAATATCTAAAATGGTTTTCGTAAAAACGAAGCTACAGTAATAGTTCCTGTTTACAACGACTTTTGGATTTTAAATATGTTATTACAGACAGTAACTCTCCTAAGGATTGGGATTCAAAATCCGTTCTTTCGAAGTAGTTCCTGGGACACTAATTGAGTCAATAAACAAGCCAAATATCGTAAAATGTGCTTATAGCAACAAAAAAAAAAAAAAAAAAAAAAAAAAAGATTTTTTAGCAGGATAAAATTCAGAAAATGTTTGTCAACTTAAAAACAGCACTAGAAAATTCGCGCAAAAAATTAAGGCGAAAAATGTATCTTTAATATATGAAGTTTTAATCATTCCGTTAATATGAAGTAGGTACAGAAACGATAAAAGCAGGAAAATATTTTAATAATCCAAAAATTTGTTTGAATAGAAAAAAGATCTTTTATTAAGGAAGCTTCTTTTTTTTTAATACAACGCAATGTTCTCGAACCAAAATATATACAAACAAGTTAATTTTGAAATAATTTAACATAACAAAAGCTATAAAAATAAATCGAAGATACAGTCAGAGGAAAACAGTGCTACTTATTTTTTATTTGTATGGCTCAATAAATAAGCTTTTACAATCCACTTCAATTACTTATGACAAAAATTATTTTCCTTGAAATATGAATTATTTTCCCGCTGCAGTTTTATAACCGGTAGACACTGGAATCATCCCTCTTTTCGGTCTCGCTTCTTGTTCCTTCGACATCGTCCGCTATGAGATTGTCTGTCTGGTTTGAACTTCGATCATAATTACTCCCCTTTCGAACCTCATATCCTACCGTCCTCCGCCCATCCGACAGGACAGCCTTGTCTCCATTTCGCCATTTGGTCTACATTTTTATTTTGACTCAGGTTATTCCAAATCTGAGTTATAAAAATGTTTGGAAAAATGACTTTCTTCTCAACTGAAATTTGGTCCAGGTCCTAGTTTTGGAGACGAACTCTAAACTTTGTTCTGGCAGATTGATTTATTTATTTTATTTTATAATGTGTTTAAATCGTTCTTTATTTTATTAATTTATTTGTTGGTTGTACATAGGTACTCATCCTGAAACATAAACGCTGAAAGCTATTTTTACTTTATTATTATTATTATTTATTTCTTGATTTTCATGGTTAGTTTTTACTGCAGATTACCTCTCATGAAAACATTAGTTTGCCATGAACCTGAGCGTTCCAATTTAGCTAAAATGTCGCTGCCAATAATGAGCTCAAACATCAATAAAAACGTGTGCCAAGTTGGGTGTGGCACATAGCTTTCCTCGTCTAGATATATGATTAAAAGTTTTAAATAATCTCGAAAGAAGTAGAATATAAGCTTGTTACAACGCCACGGGACATATTTCCGCAGACATCAACATCTTCAAAAGGTTAGTTGACATGTATTGCCGGTCTGTCGCGCTAATTTATAGACGATACAATAATGACACGATCGAGTTGAAATCGATATGCGATTATTAAACCGGCATTCTCCGACTACCCTGAAAATTTGAACTAGATCTGACCACTAGAACCTGAGAAAATGGCGCTTAGTGGATTTTAACTTTGCGCATGCGCAGAGTGATGTATTATTTGGTGAGCAATGAAACTCATAGGGGACCATCTACACCCTAACCCGTACATTCCCTGAAAATGTCATCAAAATCGGACAAAAACTGTATGCATTAGGCTTGTTATAAGGATTTCACGTTTGCGCATGAGCAGTAGCTATTAATAATACTATTGCGTTGAAATTGATACGAGATTATCAGACCGTTCTTCCCCAACTACCCTGAAAATTTGGGGTCGATCGGACCACTAAAACCGGAGAAAATGATGCTAAGTGGATTTTACGTTTGCGCATGCCCAGAATGACGTATAAATTGGTCAGCATTGAAACTCATAGGGGACCCGCACATTCCCTGAAAATTTCATCAAAATCGGATGAAAACTGTATGAATTAGGCTTGTTACAAAGGATCTGCAGACACACGGACAGACACACACACACACACACACACACACACACACACGAAACGAAAGTTGTTCAGAATGGTCTAAAACGCAAAATGCGAGTGGAAATTTTGATTTTGGAGACGAAAAATTTTTCATCACTCGAAAGTGAAAACAAAGCTTCCGCCACCTATAGGTAGACTCGGAAGAAATAAGTTCAAAATCGCTTATTAGGGAAAAAATTACTGACATTCCGGAATCAATTTGTATTGCTAATACTATTAAAAAAAGTTCGTTCGCCATAAAAATTATAATAATTTAAAACTTGTTCTTAAATTTCAATAAAATGAGCTAAAAATCGATAATTAGTGACTTCCAAAGCACCCTGATTTCAATAAGCGCATCTTTTCGGTTGGCTAAATGCCGACCAAACGTCGAATCCCTCACTTTCTGATAAGACTGTAACCTTGCGCAAATCCAAGTATCCCCCATTCACGATCGCTCCACCTTCAGTATTTTTCTTCACTTCGAAAACTATTTTCAGTTCATAATGAGTAATTGAGTCAAGTCATTTTGGATTTCTTCAGACATTGGATAAATGTGTAGGGATGGTTGAGGGAGCTGCCTGAACCACCCCCACCCATCCCTAGATGCCCCTATAAATAGTTTTCCTATCGATATCTAACAAATTGAAAAATACATTGACCAATATAGCCTACCCCGGTTCAGATGAAATTGCTGAAATGTGCTATAAAAAAATTTAAAAAAACTCATCTGGTGCGAGGCGTCACACTACTTTTCTTACTTGTATATATATATATTGTACTTGTATATATTTACATGGATGCTATCATGATGGATCACATATTAGAAGGATGGGGTTGTTATTCAATTGTTTGATTTTCAAGTACAGGATTTTTTTACGACTCCACCCTTCGGAAATGGAACAAAACACTGACAAGATAAAAGGATAGTTCTTTTTCATCTTTTAGTGGTCATAATGGAGGAAATACCAAACAGGTGCTAAAAAGGGGCTATAAATGGCGTTGTTCACCTATTTTTGAAGGTTTTTTGCTAATTACTGCCCTCAGAGTATTTTCCTGTAGAATAACTCCTGTGAATTTCAACAAAATCCCTCGAGCCATTTAGGAGAAAAGGAAAAAAGTGCTTTTTAGCGTCGTTTTTACGACGTTTTTTTGCCTATTCGGATAGTATTAACCCCCTAAAAGTGATCATTTGAAGCTGATTTTTCAACAGTAGCTAGCTCTTGGGTATAGAATCCGAACCCCGAAGTTGGTATTTATTTACGTCGTAACGTAAGGTCGCAATCGCTTACACGAGTTACATACCCAACACACACATACATACATTTTCAAGAAACGTATAAATATGGTTTCAGGTTGAACAAAGTCCATCCTAGTATGAGTTTCAGAAATGATTTTCAGGGTGATTGCAAGACTTTCTCTTCACCCTTCAGGTTAAGTGAGGAAAGTAAAAAAAACCTAGAAGACATGATAAGAATCGGTTGAGCTTTGAAGAGGCGGCGTTTCAAAGCGAGGCGGGGGTGAGCGGGGAGATTCAGTGAACTACCATCCCTTCTGGCGATGCGGTGGGGGGGGGGGGGGGGGGGGGGGGGGGGGTTGACGTAGGGGAAGGCAACCCCAGGAGTGCCACTAATTTTGGACTTTGAGTTTTCCAAAGTTCAAATCTTCTAAACCTACAATCAGAGATGAGCAAACACATATCCCAAAATACAAATTTGTATTTATCCTTTATATTTTATTATTTAGAGTTGAATTTCTTTGTAGGTACCTCCCTACCTATATTAATAAATTTGTATTCATATTTTGGCTACGAATATTCAAAATTTATACTCGAAACTATGAATAAAGGAATTATATTCAAAGAATATGAATATTTCAATACTTATAGAAGTACATATTATTATTCAATTATTTTTGAATATGAAATAATAATATTCACGTATTCAATCAATATTAATACCTCGATAGGTACCTATTCAAATTTATATTCATCATTCAATTTCACAAAACCTAATTTTTTTCTACTTGCTGCACGAATGCAAAGATGAGTGAGGGAGCAAAATTAAATTTCTAGTTATTTTTGGTGTTTACCACATAAGTGAAGGGACTAGATTTCAAAATTCAATGTAGAATACCGAGAATTTGAGTAATATATGATAATTTCAAAGTAGGATAATGGACTAAATTTAAAAATCTGTCACAAATCAGCCGAATCCAGCCTTGAAACCCGTCATTTTTTTAATTTTTTTTATTTTATTTTTATGTTTGTATTTTCAAAATAAGATGATGAAATTCACCGTAAAGATCCTTGAATTTGAGCGATTATCTGTTTTACAAGATAGGTACCTAAATGAAATGGACTACATTTCAAAATACATCGAAATTCTGCTTTCAGGTAAAGTATTGCACAATAACAGGTAAATATTATGAACATCATTTACAAATTCAACAATAAATAATTCACATAATTCAAATACCTAATAAATCATAACAAAATTCATTATTGACTACCATCAATTACTCATTCATCATCATAAATAGAATGGAAAGAAAAAAAAACCAAACGAATCTGGGCGCCGGTACCTAACCGCGATAGGCAAGAAGCGAGCGGTCTGCGGGTAAAAAGTGTAAACAAGAAATCAAGAAGCTAAATAAACCCGAATGCGAAACCCCCCGCTCCACGCCTTTCTGCAGTGGTAGCAAACCCCCACGTAACCGACGCGTCCGGCAAACGCATAGCAACGCCTAGCAACAAGCACTATTACAGTTCTCAGAGGACCACCAATTTCGCACTGCGTTTTTACACCTTCATTCTTACTCTTGGTCTGATTCCCACTACAATTATTTATGAGGATAATTCTAGTACTTAGGTATTTGAGATATGTAAAAATATGGGATGTTAGCGTTTTCCAGAAAAAAATTGTTCAAAATAATATTTTTGAACAAAATACAAAAAATTGAAAAACTAAATTTTTGTTAGCGCCCAGATACGTGTGTGTTTTTGGCTCGTTTTTCTTTCCATTCTATTTATGATGCCTAAAAGGCGATAATCCAATGAAGGCAAGTTTACTCAAATTCTCGGTATTCTACGTTGAATTTCGTGCAGCAAGTAGACAAAAATTAGGTTTTGTGAAATTGAATGATGAATATAAATTTGAATAGGTACCTATCGAGGTATTAATATTGATTGAATACGTGAATATTATTATTTCATATTCAAAAATAATTGAATAATAATATGAACTTCTATAAGTATTGAAATATTCATATTCTTTGAATAGGGTGAATGCGCCGGTGGTCGGACAGTTAAGGCACTCCTTAACTTTTGGAGCTAATAGTAATTAGAGATGTAGCATTGGCGTTGCTTTATAAATTAATTTCAATTCTAGTAATGTTCTAAAATGAAGATATGTAGTTTAAAATTGCGTAAATCAATATATGAATTTTTAAAAAATAGTAGTAGTCGATCATGGTGAAACGCTAGTAGTCGGACACTCAAAATCTAATGTCGGACTTTGGAGTTTTAGTAGTCGGACAGCTCATATGAGGTAGGTTTTCCAGGCTAATTCAAGTATAAAATCACTTTATTTTTATATTAAATGTTTAAAGAAGGAATAATCATTAATACCTGTGACATGTTAACAAATTTATTCATATAAATATAGAAATGAATGTTTAGGAATAAAAAATTAGGTACATTTGTAAGTTGGCAGGGAGTCATAGTAACCTAAGCATTAAAATAAGTTTTTGTTGAGCCTACCTATGTATAAATTATACCTACCTGTACTAATATATTATAGGTACATATAATAAGTGTATAAGCGTCAACCCGTTTTTCATCAGCCTTTCAATTCAATATCACAGAAACTGTATTTTTTGGTACCTATTTCTTTAATTCAGCCTTTGGTTCAACTAAGCGCAAAACAGTTTTTGTAAAAACCTAAGTAGGTAGTACCTAGATATAAACTATATAAGTATTATTACGTTATATATATAATTATATGTAGGTGCATTTTTCAACCGCCTTTCAATTAAACATCACAGGATTGTTTTTAGGTACCTACATTTCTTAATTCAACACATTAGGTAGGTAACTTTAAACTTAAAATCTGCTTTCAACTTGGTATAAACATTTTCAAAAGTAATATAGGTATACCTATACAAAACCTACCTGTATAAAATTGCAAAAAACTAAATTGACTTAAAAAATTTTTTTTTGAAATTGTAACATGAGTGTAAAAATTAAATAATTAAGTAAGTTGGTAACGAAAGTGACATCTGCACTAAACCTCTTGATGATAAGGAACTGAATTATACTTATCATTAATTGTAAATGAAAACGTCACAGTCATACAATAAGATCAATAGGAAGGTGTCAGACGTAGGTAAGTGCTTTGGTTTAAGGCTAAAGGGGACGACAGTTGTGTGAGAGAGAGAGGGAAGATACAAATAGTTTATCTTGATTATCTCCTCACCAGTCAATCAATTTTCAAATCTAAATATATATTTGAGTTTATCTCATCCTAGGCTATCGAGCGAACATAACAAAGTTTCCAAAAAAAATTGTTGTTGTTGAAATTTTGACTTTAAATTTTAATTGCTAATTTAATTTTTTTTTAATTAAAAAAATCGCTAATATCCCGTGTTTGGAAACAATTCAAGTGTATGTTGGCATAGGCATGAAATTTTGATTCTGAAAATTAGTGGCCGCATGTGAGAATTGGGAGCGAAAAACGTGGTTCCAGGAAGACGAGTGTATTTGAGGGGCGCGTGCCTTGGCGACGCCCAGCAACTGATCTCATCCGCGCGCGCGTACGAACCCGCTTACCGAGCCGTCTCTCGAATTTTTGTACTTACTGCTTCTTCCACTTTTATCAAAATATACTTTATCAAAGTGTTAGGTGGGGTTTTATTTTCATTTGTTATAGGAACGTCCATGATAATAATTAGTTTTTATAGTTGGAACCTTTGTATTCGTGTGAAAACAACTGGAGGAGTTTGACGCACTGAACGTATTATTCATTAGGTAGGTATCTAATCTACCAACCTTGTACCTACCTACCTACAATCAGAGATGAGCAAACACATATCCGAAAATACAAATATGTATTTATCCTTTATTTTTTATTATTTATAGTTGAATTTCTTTGTAGGTACTTATATGAATAAATTTTTATTCATATTTTGGCTACGAATATTCAAAATGCATACTCGAAACTATGAATATAGGAATTGTATTCAAAGATTATGAATATTTCAGTACTTATAGAAGTGCATATTATTATTCAATTATTTTTGAATATGCAATAATAATATTCACGTATTCAATCAATATTAATATCTCGATAGGTAGGGTACCTATTCAAATTTATATTCATCATTCAATTTCACAAAACCTAATTTTTGTCTACTTGCTGCACTATTACAAAGATGAGTGAGGGAGCAAAATTGCATTCTAGTTATTTTTGGTGTTTACCACATAAGTGAAGGGAGTAGATCTCAAAATTCAACGTAGAATACCGAGAATTTGAGTAAACTTGCCTTTATTGGAATATCGCCTATTAGGCATCATAAATAGAATGGAAAGAAAAACGAACCAAAAACACACACGAATCTGGGCGCTAACAAAAATTTAGTTTTTCAGTTTTTTTGTATTTTGTTCAAAAATATTATTTTGAACAATTTTTTCCTGGAAAACGCTAACATCCCATATTTTTACATATCTCAACTACCTAAGTACTAGAATTATCCTCAAAAATAATTGTAGCGGGAATCAGACCTAGAGTAAGAATGAAGGTGTAAAAACGCAGTGCAAAATTGATGGTGATAGTGTCCTCTAGAAACTGTAATAGGTAATGCTTGTTGCTAGGCGTTGCTATGCGTTTGCCGGACGCGTCGGTTACGAGGGGGGTTTGCTACCACTGCAGAAAGGCGTGGAGCGGGGGGTTTCGCATTCGGGTTTATTTAGCTTCTTGATTTCTTGTTTATATTTTTTACCCGCAGACCAACGCTCTCTTCTTGCCTATCGCGGTTAGGTACCGGCGCCCAGATTCGTTTGTGATTTTGGTTCGTTTTTCATTCCATTCTATTTATGATGATGAATGAGTAATTGATGATAGTCAATAATGAATTTTGTTATGATTTATTGTTTGAATTATGTGAATTATTTATTGTTGAATTTGTAAATGATATTCATAATATTTACCTGTTATTGTGCAATACTTTACCTGAAAGCAGAATTTCGATGTATTTTGAAATGTAGTTCATTTACCTATCTTGTAAAACAGATACTCACTCAAATTCAAGGATCTTTAGGGTGAATTTCATCATCTTATTTTGGAAATACAATCATTAAAATAAAAAAAAAAAATAATAATAATAATAAAATAAATAAAAAAAAATAAAATACGGGATTCGGCTGATTTGTTTCGGCAGATTTTTAAATTTAGTCCATTATCCTACTTTAAAATTATCATATATTACTCAAATTCTCGGTATTCTACGTTGAATTTTGAGATCTAGTCCCTTCACTTATGTGGTAAACACCAAAAATAACTAGAATTCAATTTTGCTCCCTCACTCATCTTTGTATTCGTGCAGCAAGTAGACAAAAATTAGATTTTGTGAAATTGAATGATGAACACAAATTTGAATAGGTACCTATCGAGGTATTAATATTGATTGAATACGTGAATATTATTATTGCATATTCAAAAATAATTGAATAATAATATGTACTTCTATAAGTATTGAAATATTCATATTCTTTGAATATAATTCCTATATTCATAGTTTCGAGTATAAATTTTGAATATTCGTAGCCAAAATATGAATACAAATTTATTAATATAGGTAGGTAGGTAACTACAAAGAAATTTAACTCTAAATAATAAAATATAAAGGATAAATACACTGCCAAGGAAATGGCACATGAGCTTCCTCGTGACCTTCACAGTACGGCACCATTAAATTCCAGAAAACTAGAAACGACCGGTTCTGGCATCAGGGAATTAATAAGGTGGGAAATTGGAAGCTGAATGGTACATATAATAAATGTTGAGAAGATCAATCAAAGGTGACACACATACGTATGGCACCTCATGGGACTCTACCGGGATCATCTCTGAAAATTTGAACAAAATCCGATAAAATTAACTAAGCTGTGACCGTAACAAAAACATCACTTTCGCGCATGCGCCCAGCGTACCGCTGCTGATGATCGCGAAGAATGTGATACGGGACCTCAAGAAACCTTGCCCGCATCATCCCTGAAAATCTGACCGAATTCCGTTCACAATTGCCTGAGTTATGACCGAAACAAGAAAATTTTGTTTACGCCTGCGCAGAGGCTACCGTTGATTCGATCATGACGGAACTGATAGGGGACCATGTAGAGCTATACCCGCGCGATCCCTAAAAATTTGAAGAAAATCGCATCAAAATTGTGGAAATTACGGCTGTTGCAAGGACCGTAACAAGAATATTTCGTTCACGCATGCGCAGAGCGTACCGCTAATGCAATTATGATGATTGTTATGGGACCTTAAGGGACCTTACCCACATCATCCCTGAAAATCTGACCGAAATCCGCTCAACATTGACCGAGTTATGACCGTCACAAGGAATTCACGTTAGAGCCTGCGCAGAAGCTACCGTTGATTCGATCATGATGAAGTTGATAGGGGACCATCTAGAGCTTAACCCGCACGATCCCTGAAAATTTGGTTAAAAACGGATCAAAATTGTGGAAGTTATGGCTGTTACAAGGAAATGTGGACGGACAGACAGACAGACAGACACGGAACCAAATTTGTTCAGGAGGCTCTGAAACGCAAAATGCGAATGGAAATTTTGATTTTGGAGCAAACAATTTTTTTTCATTTCGAAAGTGAAAACAAAGCCTCCGCTGCCTTGCAGTCTCGGAAGCGAAAAATGTTCGAGAGACGGCTCGGTAAGCGGGTTCGCACGCGCGCGCGGATGAGGTCAGTTGCTGGGCGACGGCGTCGCCAAGGCACGCACCCCTCAAATACACTCTATTTTTCCTGGAACCACGTTTTTCGCTCCCAATTCTCACATGCGGCCACTAATTTTCAGAATCAAAATTTCATGCCTATGCCAACATACACTTGAATTGTTTCCAAACACGGGATATTAGCGATTTTTTCAATTAAAAAAAAATTAAATTAGCAATTAAAATTTCAAGTCAAAATTTCAACAACAAAAATTTTTTTTAAACAATGTTATATGATCGCTCGATAGGTTTACTCGTCCTAATGATGATTCTGAAGCCAGATTTAAAAAAATGTGTACTCAAGTGGAGATTTGCCCGATAAAGTTTCATCCGACACTAGCGCCATCCGTTATCTGAGAATCACACTAAACACCCGTCCCCTTTAGCCTTAACTCTGAGTTTACCAACAACTTGTTTTTGCTGAATTTAACGTCATATATGTCTTTCCACCCTCTAGGGCCTAATACCTTTCCACTTTTTGGACAGAGACTAAAACAGGTTTCATCACCATTATATATTCTTGAAGGATCTTGGAGAATGTCGGTTGCACCCATTTCTTTCAAATGCTCTTCCAGCTCTTGAAACCATTTCCTAATGAGCTCTTCAGTTATAATAGCTCGTCCTTTGGTCAAGCTTTCAGGTTCTCGAAGGGTTAATTCAGAGTGTCTTTTCATGAAGGCTCCATACCACGTCTGACCTGGCCGACCATCCTTGAAAGGTGTAACCTTTTGAGTAGCCCTGACAATCTGCTGAACTGAATTCAAAAGATCACATTTCTTGCGAGGGAAACCACATTTGGCCCACTTGAGTAAGCCAGTTTACCAGCTTTTCCTCTTCTGCTGAAGATAAAACTGAAGGTGGTCCCATTTTTTGAGAATTTGGTGGAATTAAACGCTTTCCTCTCACCCTCTCATGAAGTGTCGATCTGGGTACACCAACATGTTGGGCTGCTGCTCTTATTCCCATACTTTGGTCCTGCACAGCTTGCAACGCAGCTGCCATGGAGTCTGCTGCATAATGGTGAAATGCTTTAGACTTCTCACTATTGTTAGTTGAGGGATTCCTCCTTCTTTTTTGCACGGGAGCCATTAGTTAATATCGTTTGACCTAGAACAAAAGGAACTTATAGTTAGGTACGTACCTACCTAGTAAAAATAAAATAACAAAATTGGATTGACACCCATTGGATTCCATTCCATTCCCGTTCCCATTGGGTTAAACCCATTGATTGATGAGTTGTTGAGGCACCTACCTATCTATGGCTTGAAGCAGAGAGTAGCCAGAACTAATGAAATCATTCTTTCTAGTTACCTTGCTGACGAAACTGAAGATAAGTATATAGGTAATATAGATAGTAGGTACAACTAGATATAGGTAATAAATTAAAAATAGAAATTATAGAAGAAAATGTCCTATTAGCTTGGCAAGTGTGGGAGGAGATGTTCGCAGTCGTTCTCTTAGCTAGACTTAAAACAATGAAAGCTGTGGACGTGTTAATACAACATTTCAATTTTCAGTTGCTTTTTTTAAATTAAATGTGTGCAATTTCTTCCAGCCGCACAGGTTGTCTGACTACTAAAATTCAAGGAAGGTTCCGTTGCTAGTAGTCGGACACTGCAAGATTTTGTGTCCGACTACTGAATTTTCGGTTTATTAAGTTACATTTGCTGGCTGAAACAAACATTTATGGATTCTAGGCTTGTTTTGTAATGTAAATATCCACAGAATAGGAAATGATGAAAAAATTATTAGTCGGACACATTGTCTGACCACTGAAATTACTGCTGTTTCGACAAGTTGGTAGTCGGACATCCAAAATATTTAACATTTTATCACAAAAACGTGATTTCAATCGACCAAATGTCATCAGTAGGTATTCCTAGCACTAGAAAAACAATTTTTAAGCCATAAAAATGTTTATAAAAGACATCATACCTTAAATTCGAAGCATGGTTTCCTTAGCAAAAAGTTTACAGATGACCACCATTTCGACTAGGCAGTGTTGTCTCCACTTTCTCTGAATTTTCACGTCAAGCGAAGTGCTCGCATAAGGTTGGCAACACTTGTTTCTGGAACTGGAAGAGTTGCTGAATGCTAAGGATATTGGAAAAACTTGACAATTGATCCACAGAGCTTAATATTTAAGAAAGAATGTGAAAGTGTCCGACCACCGGATGGTGTCCGACTACCGGCGCATTCACCCTATAATTCCTTTATTCATAGTTTCGAGTATAAATTTTGAATATTCGTAGCCAAAATATGAATACAAATTTATTAATATAGGTAGGTAGGTACCTACAAAACAATTCAACTCTAAATAATAAAAAATAAAGGATAAATACATATTTGTATTTTGGGATATGTGTTTGCTCATCTCTGATTGTAGGTAGGTAGGTACGAGGTTGGTAGATACTACCTAATGAATATTACGGTTCAGTGCGTCAAACTCCTCCAGTTGTTTTCATATGAATACAAAGGTTCCAACTATACAAACTAATTATTACCATGGACGTTCCTATAACAAATGAAAAAAAAAACCCACCTAACACTTTATAAAGTATACTTTGATAAAAGTGGAAGAAGCCGTAAGTACAAAAAAAATGTTCGAGAGACGGCTCGGTAAGCGGGTTCGTACGCGCGCGCGGATGAGGTCAGTTGCTGGGCGTCGGCGTCGCCAAGGCACGCACCCCTCAAATACACTCTATTTTTCCTGGAACCACGTTTTTCGCTCCCAATTCTCACATGCGGCCACTAATTTTCAGAATCAAAATTTCATGCCTATGCCAACATACACTTGAATTGTTTCCAAACACGGGATATTAGCGATTTTTTTAATTAAAAAAAAAAAAAAAAAATTAAATTAAATTTCATCGAAAAATCAAATTAAATTAAAATGTCTAGTCAAAATTTCAACAACTAAATTTTTTTTAAAACAATGTTATATGATCGCTCGATAGGTTTACTAGTCCTGATAATGATTCTGAAGCCAGATTTAAAAAAATGTGTACTCAAGTGGAGATTTGCCCGATAAAGTTTCATCCGACGCTAGCGCCATCTGTTATCTGAGAATCACACTAAACACCCGTCCCCTTTAGACCAACCGTTGGGAAAGCAGAATGAATCCTCGTTGCTGATTATTTTATTTTATTAATACTTTTTTTTTTTTTTTTTGTTCTGATGTTTCACTATAATCTAATTCATAAGGAATTGTTCATCACCTGATCCAGGAAACCTCTGATTATTTAATCATAGTGGACAACATCAAGTGATTGATGCTTCGCCAATTCCTAGAAATTATTAATTTGTAATACATTTTTCAATAAATTTTTAATAAACTTTAAAATGCGTGTGAAAATTTTGGATCTGAAGGTCAAACTTTTTTTTACTTTTAAAATCGAGAACTTAGACTTTGGCTATCTAGGTTGACTCCGAAGGAATTGTGTGCCCCCGTTTCAGATGTAGCTAAAATATATCCAGGGGTGCCTACCCCCCCCCCCCCCCCAAGCGCAACGACTCGACCCCCCCCCCACTAAAATCTAAAATATTTATTAAATAGGTAATGTAAATGATACACTGATGTGATAAAGAATGTTATTTCTTGTTTTACAAATGTAAGTAATTAATTTTTAATTGACAGTAAAACAATTACAATAAGTATATGTAGAATTTCAATTATCTACAGTAACTATATACATTGCTCAAAATACACCATTTAGGCTACTATAGCTAAACAAGCCAAAGTATATTATATTTAACGTTATTAGTTATATGCCTTATTAGGTTTGCCTACAATCGACAGAGCAGTTTTTTTCTTTGTGCTGATGATAAAGAAAATGCATCAATTATTTCCTCATTAGATATAGACTCCATCACATCTTTCTCTGCAGAAAGAACCAACAAGTTTGACAGCCAAGCATCTCCCATTGCAGACTAGTCACCACTCTCACCACGCACACCCAGTGCGGTGCGGCAGTGTCAAAGACATTACCGCTGTCATTATGGCACTCACAACGCATGCGCACAATACCTGTTTCTACAACATATTATCCAATAAAGTAATTCGAATTGAAAACAGCTGACGCTAGCAAATTGTTAGTATAAATCTTAGTACTTGTTCATAAAAAAATTAAAAAATACTCATTTTTCTAACCCCCCCCCCCCCCAAATTTTAACGACGCAGTTTGCGTCGTGACCCCCCCCCCCCTGTGGGCACCCCTGATATATACTACAGTGATCGAAAACATAAATATGATGAATACCTCATTTATCTGCAAGCATCAAATGCCTCAAGAACATTATGATACACAGAACAAAATACGATAGATACAACTTACGGATCACTCAATGTTGATTTTTTCAGCGCTTCTTGCACCATGAATGTGGCCCTTCGCTTCATAATGACAAATAAATTTGCGTGGATGCTGACAAAAAGAAGGCTTTGGCGTTATATTTACCTATGTGCTTAAACGTAAAATGTTTGTTTTTTACTAATCAGTAAGTATGGAGAAAAAAATGGTTTACATTACTGTAGTGGATTTATTGTCTGATTATGCGGATTTGTCCTATATGGAGAATTTAAATATGTTAAATTCGGTGTAGGTAATCCTAGCGGGGTATTGAGACCCGAGATTTCGCTCAGAAGAGAGCGGAGTTGGACGCTGGAAGTGTTTTCTAGTGGAGGTGTCCTTGGGGCTGAATAACCTGGGCTTTGACCTTGAATGGTGGAGACTCCGTGGTCCTGTAAAGTACTCTTAAAGGGGTTAGTACTTTTTAGGTCAGAAAGAGGTATAGTATGAGGAACCATCTCAGGTACCCGTGTGTATTGAGCTCGTGAAGTAACCGGTGTGTCATGGGAAGAATTGCCTACTTCCGAGCGTTGAGAAGCTGTGCTTTGGTTTACTGAGTTGTAGGCCTCATGTTCCTGAAAGTACCCTTGGTGTTGAAGGGTCTTATCATAATCTGCATGGTCCTGGAAGGACTGTGTGAATTGAGGATGACCTGTGTGAACAGATCTATCCATTGGTTCCGGCCGAAAGGCGTGTGGAACTTGTGGAGTCGATTTCGCCAGGGAGGCGTCACCTTGCATGTCGGGCGAAGATGCGACTGAAGCGCCCCTATGTCGAGATGCTAGCAGTGATTCGGAAACGCCTGGGGTTTCGCACTGAGGGGCACTGTGTTCACATGGGAGTGAGCGGGCCCGTACAGAGGATTTAATATCCGAGGGGAAATTATCCTCGGTTACCGCTGACCATCCTAGGAAGTCCTCTAGTTCTTCCATGGTCACGTAAAAGCCTGTTTGCCTTGAAAAAGGCAGGTGGTGCAGTACAATTCGACCGGTGTGGAGGTGAAGCCTCCAAAGGCAACGACGGCGATCTGTTTACTGCCCGTGCACTCAGCCGACGCGGGGTGAGGCCCCTTTTGGCGATTTCGGTGAGCTGCGACGGCGTGGGACTCGACCAGGCACGAAAGATAAATCTTTCGCGGGGAAGCCGGGAATTCCACGAAGGTTTCGAAACGGCAAGCCGGTGGCTTTCTTGATTGCCGCTACGGCCTCAAGACGCGCGGACGGTTGCCAAGAGACAACCCCGGTCTTATTGAACGGGGAGAGCAACAAAGTATTGTCTGCGCCTGTCTGAAGATCTGGAAGTTCGCTGGTCGATGATAGGTAGATCCTTCTGCCTTGTAGAACACCAGTGGAGTAAAATCGCTACTGTTGTTCCTGAGAAGTTCTTCTGTTTGTAGAGGAGGTTCTTTTCGAGTCGGCTGCCTGGATCGGTATGAGCTACAGGGCCCAGGGGGGCTATATTTATACCCCTCCCGTCGGCGGAGACGTGCTGTGATTGGTTCGCTTAGTGGAGGTGGCTGTTTCCTCCTTCTCTCTCTAGAGCGCTCTTGCTTCGTCCGCCTTTGGCTCGTGTACTTTTTCTCAATGTCACGATCAAAAGCTTCTGATTGGCCGATCGATATAATACAACACCCTGATTGGATTGTTGCTTATAATGTTATATTTCAAGGGCCTTTAGCTGGGTGTCAGTGAGAATTTCTGTTTCTCCTGACGGCCGCTTGAAATATGTATAGAGCTATCTCCTTAGATTTCGGAGGCAGCCCGATGTCTTGTAAAGTATTTGGTGGCCTTGAAAAAGGCGGACGATGTGTGTGATGAATTCACCACAAGGGCCCCCTTAAGACGAGGGGTGCCGCCGGAGATATGGGGAGTGCCTGAAGGGCCAAGATAAATGTTGGTGCCTGATGGGCCAAGTGATGCGGGCGTAACCCTGTGAGGCAAGAGAAGCCCCGAGAGAGCCAAGGGGGTCTCTAGCGCCTCTTCCTGTGTCTCCTTGGTGCTGGTGGCAGCGCCGGTAGTTGCATCGAAAAGTGCCCGTAGCGTACGGACACGGAGGGCTGCTGTTGCGCTGGTCGCCGCGCCTGGTGTTGGGCTGTTGGCGTTGTGTGCCGAGCCCGTCTTCCTCTGTGGGGTCTCCCCGAGCGCTGGTAGCCCCGATCTCCTCTTCCACGATAACCGCGGCCAGCGAGTGTGTGGCCGTGGGTTGCCGCACGTGCGAAGGGAGATATATTGGCGTCCCAACGTTCGGGGTCCCAATATCCTTTTGGCTTGTGTGCTGGCTGAGGTCGCTGTATGGACTGGTTCTGGTCGAATCCCATTACTGGTAGGATAGGCGCTTGAGTAATGGTCAACACCAGTTTCGCTTTCTCCGGCGAGGGTGGAAGTGGCCTTACTGGTTCCTGCGTTGGTCCCATTATTATATCTTCGTCGTCCGTTAGGCAGAGATCCTTCATGAGGGGCATGGGAGTCGAAGGTGTCGACAGTTGGTCCAGTAACTCGTCTGCCTCTTCTTCTGCAGGCCTGAGCTGTTCCGTGTGGGAGGCTGTTCTTGTTGTCGAGTTGACTGCTCCATTATTCGGTTTGGTATGAGGAAACCGGGAATCAAAATTAGGTTACCTCATTAACTTGCTTCAAACCACCCGGAAAAGTAGTGCCTGATGATGGTGGGGGGGGGGGGGGTTATGCATCTAGAGCTCTATCTTAGTTCGTTGCTAATTGTTGAACAAATGATGTCACAATATCAGTATTGATGTTGAATTTGTTTTATTTTAACCCGGCCATTCACGATCGCTCCAACGCACCAAACGGAGCGGCATCATTCCAAAACCGATAGTGAATAAGGAAACTCTAATGGAGCAGCGTGGCGCGGTCGCCGGAGTCGAATTTTCGACCCGCCTAAAATCCAATTGCTCCGCTCCATTTGGAGCACGGAGCGGAGCGATCGTGAATGGGGGACACTTGGATTTGCGCGAGGTTACAGTCTTATCAGAAAGTGAGAGATTCGACGTTTGGTCGGCATTTAGCCAACCGAAAAGATGCGCTTATTGAAATCAGGGTGCTTTGGAAGTCACTAATTATCGATTTTTAGCTCATTTTATTGAAATTTAAGAACAAGTTTTGAATTATTTTAATTTTTATGGCGAAGGAACTTTTATTTTTAAATAGTATTAGCAATACAAATTGATTCCGGAATGTCAGTAATTTTTTCCCTAATAAGCGATTTTGAACTTATTTCTTCCGAGTCTACCTATAGGTGGCGGAAGCTTTGTTTTCACTTTCGAGTGATGAAAAATTTTTCGTCTCCAAAATCAAAATTTCCACTCGTATTTTGCGTTTTAGACCATTCTGAACAACTTTCGTTTCGTGTGTGTGTGTGTGTGTGTGTGTGTGTGTGTGTGTGTGTCCGTGTGTCTGCAGATCCTTTGTAACAAGCCTAATTCATACAGTTTTCATCCGATTTTGATGAAATTTTCAGGGAATGTGCGGGTCCCCTATGAGTTTCAATGCTGACCAATTTATACGTCATTCTGGGCATGCGCAAACGTAAAATCCACTTAGCATCATTTTCTCCGGTTTTAGTGGTCCGATCGACCCCAAATTTTCAGGGTAGTTGGGGAAGAACGGTCTGATAATCTCGTATCAATTTCAACGCAATAGTATTATTAATAGCTACTGCTCATGCGCAAACGTGAAATCCTTATAACAAGCCTAATGCATACAGTTTTAATCCGATTTTGATGACATTTTCAGTGAGTGTACGGGTTAGGGTGTAGATGGTCCCCTATGAGTTTCATTGCTCACCAAATAATACATCACTCTGCGCATGCGCAAACTTAAAATCCACTAAGCGCCATTTTCTCAGGTTCTAGTGGTCAGATCTAGTTCAAATTTTCAGGGTAGTCGGAGAATGCCGGTTTAATAATCGCATATCGATTTCAACTCGATCGTGTCATTATTGTATCGTCTATAAATTAGCGCGACAGACCGGCAATACATGTCAACTAACCTTTTGAAGATGTTGATGTCTGCGGAAATATGTCCCGTGGCGTTGTAACAAGCTTATATTCTACTTCTTTCGAGATTATTTAAAACTTTTAATCATCTATCTAGACGAGGAAAGCTATGTGCCACACCAAACTTGGCACACGTTTTTATTGATGTTTAAGCTCATTATTGGCAGCGACATTTTAGCTAAATTAGAACGCTCAGGTTCATGGCAAACTATTGTTTTCATGAGAGGTAATCTGCAGTAAAAACTAACCATGAAAATCAAGAAATAAAGTTTATCCAGTTGATGGATAAAACTCCTAAAAAAATTAAAGCTATGATTATTAACATGCAGAAAAAGTGTTGATTTTGGGTATATTAATGTTAAAAATTGTTCAGGGGAGAGCAGGGTTAGCATGTATTTTCGTTTCTGATGTTTTTCATTTTTTAGTTTAGAATTTTTTGATGATTGCAAGCTCCGCCCCTTAATAACGAACTAACAGGTAGGTGGATAAGGAGCAATAAAGAAAAAGCAGATGTCTTTGCAAATCATCTGGCTGATATTTTCACAACAAACCCTGGAGTGCCTGACGAAGAACCTCTTGAAGTGGTCCAGCCGTCGGAACCAGATATTTCCATTCCATTTGTCACTGTCAAAGAAGTACAAAGAACAATTCAGAAGGAGATTAACCCAAAAAAAGCACCGGGATGTGACTTGATCACTGGTTTAATCCTGAAATATCTTCCCCGAAAGACCATAGTCAAGTTAACAAAAATTATAAATAGTGCCATTAAATTTCGTTACGTTCCTCAGTTATGGAAAATAGCAGAAGTAATCATGATTCCCAAGCCAGGCAAACCGGCAAATGAGTTACAAGTCCTACAGGCCTATTTCACTCCTACCTTTGCTTTCAAATCTATTTGAAAAATTCCTTCATAAGAGACTACTAGTAGTTGTAGAGGAACGAAAACTTATTCCAAAGCACCAATTTGGCTTCAGAAAACAGCATTCCACCATAGACCAAGTCCACAGAATTACAAGTCTCATTGAAAAAGCATTTGAAGAGAAAAAAGTGTGCTCTGCAGCCTTTCTGGATGTGTCACAGGCGTTTGATAAAGTGTGGCATGAAGGGCTTATTCACAAACTTCGCAAAATTCTACCAGCATGCTATGCAGCATTTCTGGAATCTTATCTGACCGACCGATACTTCCGAATCAAACAAGATGCAAGATGCGCTTTCTCGAAGCCTTTGAAGATTCATGCTGGAGTGCCACAAGGCAGTGTACTCGGCCCACCTGCTTTACACTCGCAATCTACCAGAAACTGAGGAAAATACAACTGCCACGTTTGCAGATGACACCGCAATATTGGCAACAGGAGAAACAAACATTGAATCAGTTACAAAATAAAACCACTCCATCCTCCGCAGCCATGAATGGACGAAAAGATGGAGAATTAGATTGAATGAAGCAAAGTCCGTACATGTTGATTTCACAAATAAAAGGAACAACTACGTGCTAGCCTTTCTCGACATTGGTTTATGCCAATGAAGCTAAATATCTTGGGATGACACTCGATGCCAAACTGAGGTGGAAATCACATGTTAAAAAGAAAAAGTCTGAACTAGTTATCAAATTCAGGAAAATGTACTGGCTTATGGGAAGACACTCAAAACTGTCTATCCACAATAAGCTCATATTGTACAACCAAGTCCTCAAACCTGTCTGGACATATGGTGCGCAACTGTGGGGGTGCACTGCACGAAGTAACCGCAACATTATTCAGCGCTTTCAGAATAATGTTCTGCGTACCTGCGTTGATGCATACAGATACTTCAGAAACGACAGATTACACTATGAGTTGAAAGTTGAATCTGTCAATGAGGTTATCCGCAAGCAAGCCGTCAATCACCTTTTGAGGCTCAGAGATGATGTTATCGAGGATGTCGTTCAGCTCCTTGACACCGAAGATCTACTTAAAAGACTTACAAGAACTAAACCGCATGAACTAAGTGAAATAAAATGAACGTCAAGACTAGTGACTCAATAATCAGAACAATAAGTCTAAAGTGAAGTATATTAGATCTTAAGAAAATGTAAAACAATTTATCACATGAATATTGCTTATAAGTTGTTATTACTTGGCGCAATAAAACTTGTCAAAAAAAAAAAAAAATTTTTTTTGATCGGAGTAAAACACAGAAAACCCTTAGGATTAAGAATCAACTATAGATGTTTTATCTGTAATCAATTGGAATAAATTTTGATAGTCTGTTCGCTTTATTGGTTAAACAACCAACTGCAAAATTAGAAACAATAAAAATTTCATCAGTCCATGTTGACGGATTATAATGGGCGATCATTTGATGTCATAATTGGTGGCTCAATTACCTTCAGTATATAAATCATCTTTTTGTAGTACCAGATTTAAACTCGAAATTTAGTCCATACCCAATTCTGCTTCAGCCTTGTCAAGGTGATCACCATGGTATCTCTACATCAATCATCAATGAAAATTGAATCATCATCAATGAAAATTTCAATTTTCGTCCCTGAATCAACCTTAAATATTGAAGCCATTTTTGAGGAAAAACATCGAATGGAACTAAAATTATAGGAATATGTCTTAGTGGTTAATATAATTTTAGTTAGGGTTTTAGATTGTTAAAATTCAAAGTTTTTTCCAAGTGTTTACGCTGCTCAGAAACTTATCTAATAACAGAGCCACTTGAAAAATGAAAAGATTTTAACATTGTACCTAAAACTCTGATCTTAAATACTCTAATCTCAATTTTAACCAGGAAAATCCTGAACATTTACCTTTAAAATTCCATGGGGGAATATAAACTTAAATTCATAAATTTATTACCTACATCTGAAATCAAACATTCTCGAAAATCTATTTTTATTTGAAAAATGATAATAATGATAAATTTTTTTTTCATTTGTCATATGTCCAAAAATAAGTATTATTTAATTAAAACAGAATGTCATTTGTCATATGTCCAAAAATAAGTATTATTTAATTAAAACAGAATGTGAAAATGTATAAATTTTATAAAAGGGTTAAATTCCAAGAACATTAAAAAATTTCGAGTGGCTGGTAGGCTCCCTTTTTGTTTTAAACTTATTCTTTTTTGGTTGACACATGCCTACAGAAAAGTTTACATTAGAATTAAATTTATTCAATTTTCTTACGAGATCCATTCAGTTTCAAACATGGGTCTATTAAAAATGTTAATGTGTTACACGTTGGTCTCCCTCCACTTCCCCTCCCAATGGAAAACTAGGAACTTCAAGGTTCGTTACATAAGTAAACTCAAATCGGGATCGAACAAAAAGAGAATCATAAAAATCGATTGATAATTATAGCTTGATCAAGGCTCTAAGGGATCAATACTTACCCCCTCCACTCTCCATCCCAATGGAAAATTCGGAACTTCAAGGTTCTTCTCATAACTGGACTGAAGGAGGGGGATCGAAAAAAAAATCACAAAAATAGGATTAAAGTTAAAGCGTGGACAACGCTCTAAAGTATCAATACTTATCCCCTCCACTCCCCCTCCAAATGGAAAATTCGAAACTTCAAGATTCGTTGCATAACGAGACTGAAATGAGGATCGAACAAAAACAGAATCATAAAAATCGATTGATAATTATAGCTTGGACAACTTTCTAAGGGATTAATACTTATCCCCCCCACTCCCCCTCTAAATGGAAAATTCGGAACTTTAAGGTTCTTTTCAGAATTGAACAGGAATTGGGATCGAACAAAAAAAGAATCATAAAAATCGATTGATAATTATAGCTTGGACAACGCTCTAAGGGATCAATACTTACCCCCTCCCCTTCCCCTCCCAATGGAAAATTAGGAACTTCAAGGTTCGTTACACAAGTAAACTCAAATCGGGATCGAACAAAAAAAGAATCATAAAAATCGATTGATAATTATAGCTTGGACAACGCTCTAAGGGATCAATACTTACCCCCTCCACTCTCCCTCCCAATGGATAATTCGGAACTTCAAGATTCATTGCATAACTAGACCGAAATCGGGATCGAACAAAAAAAGAATCATAAAAATCGATTGATAATTATAGCTTGGACAACGCTCTAAGGGATCAATACTTACCCCCTCCACTCTCCCTCTCAATGGATAATTCGGAACTTCAAGGTTCTTCTCATAACTGGACTGAAGGAGGGGGATCGAAAAAAAAATCACAAAAATAGGATTAAAGTTAAAGCGTGGACAACGCTCTAAAGGATCAATACTTATCCCCTCCACTCCCCCTCCAAATGGAAATTTCGAAACTTCAAGATTCGTTGCATAACTAGACTGAAACGAGGGTCGAACAAAAACAGAATCATAAAAATCGATTGATAATTATAGCTTGGACAACTTTCTAAGGGATTAATACTTATCCCCCCCACTCCCCCTCTAAATGGAAAATTCGGAACTTTAAGGTTCTTTTCAGAATTGAACAGGAATTGGGATCGAACAAAAACATAATCATAAAAATCGATTGATAATTATAGCTTGGACAACGCTCTAAAGGATCAATACTTATCCCCTCCACTCCCCCTCCAAATGGAAAATTCGAAACTTTAGGGTTCTTTTCAGAATTGAACAGGAATTTTGATCGAACAAAAAAAGAATCATAAAAATCGATTGATAATTATAGCTTGGACAACGCTCTAAGGGATCAATACTTACCCCCTCCCCTTCCCCTCCCAATGGAAAATTAGGAACTTCAAGGTTCGTTACACAAGTAAACTCAAATCGGGATCGAACAAAAAAAGAATCATAAAAATCGATTGATAATTATAGCTTGGACAACGCTCTAAGGGATCAATACTTACCCCCTCCACTCTCCCTCCCAATGGATAATTCGGAACTTCAAGATTCATTGCATAACTAGACCGAAATCGGGATCGAACAAAAAATTTTCCCGCATATTTTTACGTAAATTTTATAATGTCCTAGTTCGTTGTTGATTAACTTTTATTGGCTAAAACTTTGTTAAAATATTCCAAATTATTTCTGTTCTAGAACCAAAAATTTCAACCATGTATCATGTTTTCTCCTCGATATTGATTCGAAATTCTATGAACTTGTTTTTTATTCCTGTTTTTTTCGTCAAAAACACGACACATGGACCCTAGGGCTAAAACATGATACATGTTAATACCTGATACCCATCATATAGCACCTTCTTGGAAAGCTCGCGCTCAGATCTTTCTTGCTAATAAAAAAACAAATTTCCCCATTACAGCTTCTGAATCATCGATAGTGAAGAAACCTGATACCCATCATATAGCACCTTTTAGAAAGCTTTGGCTCAAATCTTTCTAACAAATAATAAAAAAAATTTCCCATCACAGCTTCTGAATCATCGATAGTGAACAAACCTGATACCCATCATATAGCACCTTTTTGGAAAGCTCTCGCTTTGATCTTTCTATCCAACAAATATTAAAAAGAAACCATGAAAATTCCCTATTACAGCGTCTGAATCATTTATAGTGAAGACACCTGATACCCATCATATAGCACCTTTTTGGAAAGATCTCGCTTTGATCTTTCTATCCAACAAATATTGAAAAGAAACCATGAAAATTCCCTATTACAGCGTCTGAATCATTTATAGTGAAGACACCTGATACCCTTCATATAGCACCTTCTTGGAAAGCTCTTAATCAGATCTTCCTGTCAATTAAATAAAAAAAGAAACCATGAAATTTCCCCATTACAGCTTCTGAATCATCGATAGTGAAGAAACCTGACACCCATCATATAGCACCTTTTTGGAAAGCTCTTGCTCAAATCTTCCTAACAAATAATAAAAAAAATTCCCCATCACAGCTTCTGAATCATCGATAGTGAACAAACCTGATACCCATCATATAGCACCTTTTTGGAAAGCTCTCGCTTTGATCTTTCTATCCAACAAATATTAAAAAGAAACCATGAAAATTCCCTATTACAGCGTCTGAATCATTTATAGTGAAGACACCTGATACCTATCATATAGCACCTTCTAGGAAAGCTCTTGATCAGATCTTTCTAACAAATAATAAAAAAATTCCCCATTACAGCTTCTGAATCATCTATAACAAAGAACACTGATACCCTTCATATAGCACCTTCTTGGAAAGCTCTTAATCAGCTCTTCCTGTCAATTAAATAAAAAAAGAAACCATGAAATTTCCCCATTACAGCTTCTGAATCATCGATAGTGAAAAAACCTGACACCCATCATATAGCACCTTCTTGAAAAGCTCTCGCTTAGATCTTCCAGATAAATATCTCCCCACTATATGTTTCGTGCGCGGATGAATCGACGCTCGAAATTTCGTACGTCTCTCCACTATGTATTGTGCGAAAAAAGAATCATAAAAATCGATTGATAATTATAGCTTGGACAACACTCTAAGGGATCAATACTTATCCCCTCCACTCCCCCTTCCAATGGAAAATTCGGAACTTCAAGGTTCTTTTCATAATTGAACAGGAATTGGGATTGAACAAAAAAGTATCATAAAAATCGGATGGGAAATGTAGCTTGGACAACTCTTGAAGATGTCAGTAATTCCTTCTTCCCTTCCCCATCCTTAAGAAAATTTCCAAATCCCTGCTGGTTTGCGTCAAGGATAACATCTTAGCCGATGTAGCATGAGATTGGAGTGTGAGATGTAAAACCTTTGGACACTACCATTTAGTTTACCAATCTGATGATTGTTTACATGAGGAGCGCGGATCAGCTTCCAGACTCGGACCATGTTCATATACCAAGGGAGCGCTTACCATGTTCTGCCTATATAATATATATTCTTTCTCAAGGAGCAGGGTTTATACGGGGAGCGCGTACCAGGTTCCCCATAGATATATATATATATATATATATATATATATATATATATATATATATATATATATATTTATATACATATATATATATACATATATATATATGTATAAGTATATATATGTATGTGTCATTCCAGACCATAACTCTCGATAGAATTGAGATAAAACTTCGTTCTTTCGCCAAAAAATCAAGCATTTCAAAAGAAAGGATGAGTTCGTTGGACAACACTTTTTGAGCACATTAAATTGGTCAAATTTCAAAAAATGTACTTAAAAAATCACTAAAAAAGGCAAAAAACCGCTAACAATTAACAAATTTCTATTTTTTAGCAGAATGCTACTCGAAAAAAATTAATCGAACATGAACTAGGACATTTAAAAATTTAAGCACAAAATTGTACTGAAAAATGTAGTTAAATTTCATTAAAATAAGCTAAAAATCGATAGGAACACTTGAAAAAATGGTAAAAATCCACAAAATCGTTTGGTCATTGGAATATTACTGAAAAAAAGTTTAGTTTTCTATAAAATGTATAATAAAATTTTTATTTGTCCCCAAAGTGCTCAAATTTAAACAGAATTTAACATAAATGTAATACGACCATTTATGAAAATTCGCTCATACGATCATGCTGCATGACTGGAACTTTTTTTGTTTTTTTCAATGAAATTTTTGGTTTCATGAAAAATGACTCTTCATGAACCTACGAGTTTGGGTTAAGTTACTAGGTACCTACGTATTTTTTCACGCTGAATCAAACGGTAACACTCTTGCAGGTCTCTCCAACTACGTTATAACCGGGTTTCACTAACTAATGGTTAACTAATTAACTGTGGTAACTAACTAGTTTTTTTCCTTAAAACTCAATGATAAACTTGGCATGATCAATCATAAACTTTCTGCCTTCAGAAGGCACTACCAATTAGAATCCCAAGGCTGCCTCAAGAGGGGCTAAAGTCATGTACTTTCTGCCACTGGCTAAATTCCACCTTGAACTAATTCAAGAAATGACAGAAGAACACTTTAGATAAAGACCTAAGAGTGAAGGGGGTAGAAGATCAACAGAAAACATTCCATTGAGACTTCAGGGAAGGCATTTTCCATCGCTACTCCCAGAATCAGAAAAAAACCTACAAGAACGTGTGTTGTGTGTTCCATGCACAAGCGACGTAAAGAAAGTAAATATTTGTACATGTCTAGATATAGTACCATGTTTTGAAAAGTATCACACCTTGAAAAATTTTTGAATACGAACAATGTTTTGCTAATTGCATGCTTTTTGCTCTTTGAATTATCCACCTTGCGTCTCTACTGTATCCTCTGCTTATAATTTTTTATACCTACTGCTTTTTATTTTCGTCCATTGTTTATAATATAATAAAAATATAATACATGAGTTTTGCACGAGTTATTTTTTGCATGCCTACATGCTTTTTTTTAACTCTTTTCACGTTTCAGTTAGGTCATCGATGAATTATAAGTAGAAACATTGCATATTGCTAGTAAAAAATATTTAGCACTGAGAAACTGAATGAGCGTTGAAGCAACTAAAAGGTTAATAGGGTCAAAAAAATAATATTTGTTTGTTTCAATCATGATTTTTTTTGTTGCTGTAAGGATCTCAAAAATGAAAAAAATTGCGCATTGAGTATGTGCGTAATTGACATCAACTTCGATATTTTAAATGTGAACCCCCATTTTCGTTGCAGATTTTAATTTTACGTGAAATTTTATGAAGAAATGACACATCACTGGAAGTTCGCGCAAACGGGCGCAATTCCGCTCCTAAAGTACGCAATTTCGCTCTAGAAGTGCAATAAATGTGAAATAGGTACCTAGGTACTGAGTTTTTAATGATACTCAATTGCCATTTGTAATGCATGATTTTGGAGTATTTTCTCGTGCTGAACCTAGTAATGATGTTCATTTATCGATATTTGCAATACCAGCTTAGGGAAACCCTACTTTTTAGTACGCTTTGTGCTTTGTGGAAATGTGCAAGAAAAGTACAATTCTGGTATACTTATTTTTCTTCGTGGAGGATTCTTCTTCAATACACTCCGCCCAAGGAGCTTTGGCGGGAGAGCCAGCAATACTGGAAGGTATTGCGGAGCTCCTGACAATATCTGTTGAAGGGGCATTCTCTAAACATCGTCAAGTGTCCGTGAAGGATGATGTTATGTTGGCTTTGTTGGCTAAGAGGGCATGTTTATGTTCTCCTGATAGAGGCTAGTGGATATATTTGAAGATACTAGTTAAATTATAACTCTCAAATTTGAATTCATTCGGTATGACAAATTTTATGTGATTTCAGGGGTAAAACTAGTAAGTTAGAGTGTAAAACCTGGGTATCACGGGGTTGAGGAGATATGCAAGTGTTACCATTCGATTCATCGTAAAAAATACGTACAAACCAACCCCCAAACTCGTATTTTCGTAGAAGGACATTTTTCAAGAGAACCCTTGATTTTATAGATGAACCAATGTTTTTCAACATTTAAACATGGTTTTCTCCGCTAGTTCGCAAATTAAAAGTAAAATTGTCTACACCGTTGGAAAGCTAAGATTCTGTTTAATATTTTTGGACTACAGGCTAAATTTTATGGAGAATTTTATTAGACCTACAGGGTATGAAAAAAGTGGTCTTTCTGAAGATTTGACAAATTCACTTTTCAGATTGATTTTTCACCAATTGAATCATCTTAAAAAACTTTTATGGTACATAAGGGCGATGGGAAATTCAACACTCATTCTAACGGTATAATCAGATTTGAATTTTCTCAGATATTTAGGGGAGTATGGCCGTTTTAGTGAGTTAAGGTCGAAATCACGAAAAAATCTTAAAAGTGACAAAACACGGATTTCAAGCGGAGCAAAAAAAAGGAAAATAGAAAAAAAAAGACTGCTAAGGACTTGGCACATGGGACATGGCTTCCTCGTCGCTTCAACATGACTTCAACCAGAAAATTACGTTCACGTATGCACTGAGCGAACCACTGATTCAATCATGATGAAACTGATAGGGGACCATCTAGGGCTAAATCCGCACTATTCCTGGAAATTCCATTGAAATCAGATCAAAATTGTGGATGTTATGGCTGTGGCAAGAAAATATAGAAAGGCAAACGCTCGCGCATGCGCACAGCGAACCGCTGATTCAATCATGATGAATGTTGTAAGGGACCTTTCGCTCATCATCCCTGAAAATCCGACTAAAATCTGTTCAACATTGACGGACTTGTGAGTGTAAAAAGAAAATCATGTTCGCGCATGCCCAGAGCTTACCGCTGATTAAATCGTGATGAGACAAATAGGGAACCATCTAGGGTTAAACCCACACTATTCCTGAAAATTTCATCAAAATCCAACCGAAATTGTGGATGTTATGGCCGTGGCAAAGAAATATGGACAGACAGACACGAAACCAAATTTGTTCAGGAGGCCATGAAACGCAAAATGCGAATGGAAATTTCGATTTTGGAGCACACAAATGTTTTCATTTCGAAAGTGAAAACAAAGCTTCCGCTGCCTTGCAGACTCGGAAGCAAAAAGTTTATAGGGCGACTTTTGTTGCAAATTAGTTGTACAATCGATCCCCGGCCTGTGACAGGTACCAAAGGTTAACACCCTGTATACTAATTGAAGACCTACAAATGGCCTTAGTGCCACCTCGGAAGTTTTTCATTTTTTCCATATTCGATACCAATGTGCCAACGGGAATATATTTAAAAAGGTCCTATGTTCCAAATCATTTCTATTCGTTTTTAAATTAACCACCAAAAAGCGGGGTTGCCAATAATTAACTCCTTTTTTTCAAGAGATGCCCAAGTCCAGAAAAGATTTTCATTGAAAGGGCCTAAGTGCCAACCCGTTTTCGTGAAGCACTGCAACCGTTTTATGTAGGTTTCTCCTCTTTATTTGTTGGTTGATTTTGTTCACAGCTACTCTTGATTAGTTGAATGGATCGGTGACCAATATTTTCAACATATTGAGTAGTAATCAATAGTCATTGATAGAGAAACTAATGGTACTTACCTACTTACACGCTCTTGGGAAACGAGTGGTACATAGTCCTTTTGAGCTTTTCAAAAACTATATTATTTTCTATTAATCATAAAGAAGTCCCGTGAAGGTGCTGGATGCGGGAAATAAAAGTACTTACAATAAAGGTAGGTAACGTAAGAAAAGTTTCACGAATTTTGAATGCATACTGAATACGTTTTGGACATTATGAAACCTTAAAATCGCGATACAGTTTTTGAAGTTTTTTGGCACTTAGGCCCATTGGACCTGAAGGTCTTCAATTTTTGAAATACAGCGTTTATAAAAAATTCATATATTCGTAAAATAGGAAACAAAAACCTAAACTTTGACTGCGGCATCATAATATTTGGGAAACTTATAGATAATTAGGAAATGTCACATATTAAACCAGATGTATATCCCCTTGATGATTGTGGGTCCATCTGGGCACGCTGGTCACGAGGCTGCTCCTCCTGGTCATTCCATCCATCTGGACATCGACCACCTGCCGTCACGCCTCCACAACCAAATTCAAACAGCCCTTTCTCTTCTTGGATATCTTTGTTCGTCTTTATTGCCTCCCCCTCGTCCCTTCATTTCCCTTCCCAGTGATTGTCACCCCCTCGACGCGATTGTCACGGACGCGGTTTGTGTCCGAGTGAGTCCATTTTGCGACCCAAACAAATAAAGTTGTCCGGGGCGGTCGTGAAGGTCCATTTGTCGCGTGAAGAACGAGCTGACCTAAGCAATTGGAGATTGAAGCACATGGTCAGAACCGCAGTTACAGCCGCTGACCACAACGTGCTTTGCAGAATACACAATCAACCCGCAGGTAGGTACCTACCATCTAAGCATCATTGAGATGGGGAGCTTTGCCATGATCTAAATACCAGAAAACTAAACGAGATGGGAACAAACTTTGACCCTAAAAGTTACGGAAAATCAAACGAGAGAGCAAAATACTCTCCTATTCACACTAGGAAGTTGAAATTTGATGGAGAGTCTCTGCGAAACAACAAGACACTAATGAAATGACGGGCTCCTACTTGATCTGCTGAGTGAACCTAATTCTCAAATTTTCATTCTTGGACCCTCTCTGGTACATGCAAGATATAAATGAAATGATCGTTCATTAAACGTTGAAGTTCAGGTGGTAAATAATTCTGGAAATTCGCAAGCGAAATTATCAGGTAATCAGAAAACACAGCCAGCAAATGGCTACCTAGTGGCAGTGTTGGACATAATCTTATCGTCGAATACGAATACGATTGTAATCCCGATAATTATGAGTTGATTCTGGGTCAACTGCGATAATATTTGTAATCGTGTAATCGCATTAGTCTGTCGGCGATTACATGAATACAACCCATAAAAATGCGTCATGGTCATCAATTTCAATAGGGCGTCCTTCCTATAATATGCGAAGCCTTGCTAATATTACCTAGCTTCAGAGGGACTTCCTTAAAGCGCATTCAACGATTGGACCCCAGCCTATTAGTCTCAAATCTATTTCAATTGGACGTCCCTTTGAGGCACATGTTAAAGTTTCCCTCCATAACTATGAATTATCTCCTGAAATAAAGGAATCAAAGGCAACTGAAAATCGAGCTAATTTAGTGTTACTCCTCTCCATTCCCTATCTTGACTTTGGCCCACTTTAATATTGGTCTGATTTTTAGCTCAGAACCTTTCCCATTGAAGTACAACGTGAAACGTGAAAAAAATGTATGTGTGAAATTACGAGAAATTCCTGCTAGTCATGTTATTCAAGAGTCAATGGAAATCCGAATCCAAAATCTCTTTTTGAATCGCAGAATATTAATTAAAACGTGTTTTTTGCCATATAATCGGTAGTCAACAATTTCTTTTCCCTCAATGTCCTTAATTTTCAAAACAATATAACATAATATAGTACGATAATTTACGAAAATTCGCTCATACGGCCATGCTGCATGACTGGAACTGGTTTTAACATGGAATCATGTTTTAGCAATGTATCCCCCGCCGAAAAGTGAGACTATAAAGTGAGATGAAAGTAGCGCCAATAATTGTGATGATTTCCGCTTACAACCGAGTCGTTGCTAGGGATATGATACTTCGTCGTTTTTCATCCCACAAAATTCGTTGACCATTCGTTCGAAAGCTCTCGATTTATCCAACCATACTATATTAACTACTGCGAAGTGCGTGGCCAACAAGCTGAGTTATGAGCATGGTTATATGAATAATTGTTTACACACAGGTGATCATTCTCAATAATTGATATTGTGAACATGATTGCAACCGCTTGTTAATTTCTGATGATTTCATTGAGCTGGTGTTTCGATTATGTGATTCATAGCAGGTGATCCGAATATTGCGAGAACGGTTTGATTTGTGAAGCGGTGGTTAAATCATTTTAATAGGTAATTTCTATACTTTACACTATAGGAAGCTGTAATTTCGTATGTCACAAGAGCTCAATCGTCGTGATCATTTCTATAATAAAGTGAGAGCGAGAAGATAAAACATGTTTCCATGTTTTTTACATTTTAGCAGTCAGGCTCAAAGTAATAACATCCGGGGGGGTTCAGGGGGGCGAAGCCCCCCTGGCGGGGTCGAGGGGCGGAGCCCCTTGCGAGGCCCGAAGGTCCGAGTTTTTTTTACAAAATATGTTTTTGGTTTAGGTATTTCACACTAGACCATTCTATTGAGCTGGGATTTCACTTTCATTTTTCTAAAATCATTAATCCATTCTGCGCATGCGCTAACGTCAATTACTTCAAACATAATTTTCCCGTTTCCTAAATGTCCGGTTTCGAAGTTTTACCGTACCTACATGTTGATTGACTATCATTTTCTGCTGTCGAGTTTTTAATGATTATTAAAAACATTTCAATGATCTATACGTTTATGTTATTTTCAGTTGGTAGGTAGGTACCTACTTACTTGAATTTCGTTATACTGAGAGCAGAGGGACTTGTACAATGAAGACGTTTTGATTAATTGCATTAATTTTCCCTCTACAGGTGCTTATATCTACTTAGACAATATATTGATGTCTACCAACAGATCTGCATTTGGAAAAGGACCTCCTTTGTAATATAAATAATTCAATATCAGTGGACACTGATCAGCTTCCGGGCCTCTGAGTCTAATTTGTAAAAAACTTGTTAGAAAAATCGACTTATTATGCTGAAACCTGAAATGTAGTTCCTTTTTGGTTTATTATTTCTAATAATAAGCCTATGTGATCGTGTAGCAAAAAATTTTTCTAACCCCCCATCAAACTTTGTCACTTAACGTTTCAAGGTGCGTAGAATCCAAATTTGAAATGTCCGTCCGCCGTCCGGGCCATAAAAGCCCTAATAATTGACTTCCCGTTCTTTCGCACATAGACTCCATTTGGGGTCTAGTTGGTCCTAACTTTTAGCCATCTCGATCGCTTTACTCGCATAGATGCTATAGGCTAAAAACGGGCGAAAAAGTGTCTTTTTCGAGGCTTTGAGTGTTAGAAGTGTTAGACGCACGCCTGGCACGCTTGGCAGGGGGTCACGGTGGGTAGTGAGGCGGGTGAGCGGGGGGTGGAGTGAGAGGAGGCGCCGAGGCACCTTGTGGTGGCTGGAGTGACCAGGGGCGTAGCAGAGGGTTGTAGGAGAATGGATATTTATTACTTTTACGTGTTATACCCATATAATACACCGCGGCACCATGAGGTGGGTACAGCGTTCCTTCAAGACATGAATATATTTTTTTCTAGGTCATATTTGTGTGTTAATACCAATGCTCTTCCTACGCATATTTAATAACATATCCTCTCGACTTTTCGTACGTACTTAGATAATGATATTATTAAGGCAATAACTATTTGAATAGATAGAAGCTCAAATCGAGAAATATAAACATGCGTATATAATTATAGAAGTATAGGTTGTGGCAACTCGAAATAGGACACGCCGAGGAGTCTGGACGGGCCTTATGACGTACGCAAGCCAACTAAAACTACGATCAAACTCAATTGAAAAAATAATAAACCTTTGTGAAATAATTTGCAGCGTTTGGAGATCTGGAATACAATTACAAAGTATGGAGGGACTTCCGAGGCTAACTTTCCTATTCGACTCACAGTGTTGTTATTTAGATGGAGCTCCTCGGAAAAAAATTCGAGGTATGGAGGCGCACTGATCAGCTAAGGGGCCTCTGAACTTATATTCTTTCCTTACCTATCGACCTTTTTTTAAAAATGTTTCCTGAAAAGCGTAAAATTGCGGGGTCTTGGAACTGTAAAAGTGTGAACTCTTCTCGGAGGCGCGATGCGCCCTGTTCTGATCATATTACGTACTGGGTTTAATAATAATAGACCAATGATCTGCGTGGAAGGGCTATCTAACGCAGATAAAATAAACCTTTGTGTAATATTTAGCAGCGTTTCTCATCTTTCGAAAGTGAAAAGTCGGAAGCAAAAACGGATATCACGCTGTCTGATTGTTCACTCAAATAATGCCAACTCGATTATTTTTGTAATACAACTAGTTGTTCAGGTGTTTCTAAGGACTGACACGCATTTAGAATCAATCGTAAAAGACTGATGACAAGGTATTTATCTATTAAGTCAGAAAATAATATAGCAAGTACCGATACTAGAGGAAAAAGAGTTTAGTGACATCGTGTAGGTATTTCATGTGTATTCCTGGGAAATGGATGATCTTGGCGGTGGTCTCCATCGCTCTCAACCTCGCTCTGATTATCTACATCATCTACACCGCAGTACACAACTCTCATCAAGCGACGAACTCGACCGGTAACGCTACAATGTTTGACGAGATGTTCATGATACCGAAGCTAGCTGAACTAGACCTGAATAACATCATAGGTGCCTAATATTGAATAAACAAAATTAAATAACAACAGCCACTACTACTTAATTGAGTCCATAGATAGCCAACTTACTCAAGGATCTTTCACGGTGTCAAAATATAGGACACGTTCATGAATTTAGAAGTCAATTGTCATAACTAAAACCGACTCGGTTGTAAGCGGAAATCATCAGAAAGCGTTTAGAAACCTCGGTGTTTACTTTTATAAAACGCTTGCATACGAGTCTGCAACACATTGCGACATTTTATGTCTTTAGTTGCAAACTCGTGTGTTGCAGACTCGTATACAAGGTCTAAGAGCCACTCAGCTGATCCGGACCCTTGGCATCGTCAAGTAAATGTCCTAACGAGGCTACATACGAAATTACAGCTTCCTTGAGTGTAATGCATAGAAATTACCTTTTGAAATTATTTAACCACCGCTTCACAAATCAAACTGTTCTCGCAATATTCGGATCACCTGTTACGAATCAAATCATCGAAACACCAGCTCAATGAAATCATCAGAAATTAACAAGCGGTTGCAATCATGTTCACAATATCAATTATTGAGAATGATCACCTGTGTGTAAACAATTATTCATATAACCATGCTCATAACTCAGCTTGTTGGCCACGCACTTCGCAGTAGTTAACATAATATGGTTGAATAAATCGAGAGCTTTCGAACGAATGGTCAACGAATTTTGTGGGATGAAAAACGACGAAGTACCATTTCCCTAGCAACGACTCGGTTGTAAGCGGAAATCATCAGAAAACCAACCCTATAACGCTTTTTTAACGCTGGTTTTAACGCTTTTTTCGTTTATGTGCCAGAGAGACTGCTCTCTCCTGCGTCCCCGCTGCCCTCGTTGCGGGTGGTTTGAAGCATACCTTAACCTCAGCACACAACTATTAGGTAGTTAAAATATGGTGCTGTGAACTGATGATACCAAATAATCTTCAACAAAACATGTAGGTATAAATGCCATACTGTCCAACTACACATTAATACTCCCTGATGAGGCCTATATTGGCGAAAGCGCTCGGAAGGAAAATAAACTGATGAGAAAACGTGCCTAACTATCTACTCATCCCCTCACACCCCCTAATCATGGATAATGAAGGGCAACCTACTCAATGCATTTTTTATTTATTTTAACAAACTAAATCACTCGCGACGGTGTTGTGGAAATCTAGTTCAAAACGGAAGTTAGTGAAAAAACGTTGTCTATTTCCACGAAAAATAAAGAGTTAACTACAATTTCAAATCGACGGTTACGCCACCATCAGTTACAAACAGTAACGAAAAGTTAGATGTTGAAATTTGACAGAGTGCCTCTCTGGCACATCAATTTTAAAAGAATTTTTTATGGAATACGTAATTAGGCATTTTATGGTATTTGTTTGTTGTTGTTTTATTTTGTATTTTGTTCACGATCCACGTCATGCCTGTGCAGTACCTATGATGTAATTGTTATTTGACAATGACTCAAGTAATTTTCGTAACGGCAAATAAAACATTCATTCATTCGTGTTCAGTTACTCAAAAACGTGAAGGGTGGTAAAATCAAAATAATTGCGACATTTCTTTAGAATCCCCATTTCCTGTCTAAAATGCCTGCCTAAGATGGTAAACATAGCCTAGATGTATCCTATAATTAATAATGTGTCATATCTATCGAACTGGCGTCAACAGTGCGTCGCGTCAACCCGTCTAAAGATACAGAATTCTTGTGAATAAAATGAGTCTATTCAAAATTATTACCATGTACTCTTATTCCTTATCGCCACAGAGTCTTGTGTGTCAGACTTCACGGAAAATAACTCCACCTAAGATTTGGATAAAAAAAAAAAAAAAAAAAAAAACTGTTCTTCCGTCAAGCATCCCAAAAGCAAGGATGAGTTCGTTGGGCAGCATTTTTTGAGCAGAATAAAAATGTAAAATTTCAAAAATGGCAAAAATGGTTAAATTTATATTTTTAAGCGAAATATTTACTCAAAAAAGTGATCAACTAAAATCTAGAACATTAAAAAATAAACGTACGTAATTATGCTGAAAAATGTAGGTGCTTAAATTTCATTAATATGTGAGCACACACACACACACACACACACACACACACACACACACACACACGCACACGCACACGCACACGCGCACGCGCACGCACACACACACACACACACACACACACACACACACACACACACACACACACACACACACACACACACACACACACACGCACGCACGCGCGCGCACACACACACACACACACACACACACACACACACACACACACACACACACACACACACACACACACATTTTTTTTTTAAATACCTCCCCTCAAAGACGGAGGGGGCACGCCATTAAAATTAAAAATAAACAAATAAAATAAAAAGTGGGGAGGACGCCCAGGTTTACCCGACGCCAGCTCTAGGGATAAGGGAAGTTGAAGGATGAGGAGGAAGAATGGGCACACACACACGCACGCACGCGCGCACACGCACACGCACTCGCACACACACACACACACACACACACACACACACTGGAATGGAATATTTATTTATATTTAAATTACTCAGAATCAATGGAAATAAGTGATTATTACAACAAAAAACGTTGAAAAAATCCAACAAGACTGAGGAATTTTTTAGTATTATTTTTAGCATTGGGGTAATACCGCCATGGCGGAATTAGCCTGAATTTGGTGTGGCGATATTGCCCCAGAAAACCTTTCGAGATAAAAAATCAATCAAAACTACAGTTTTCATGAAAAACATGAAGTAATGGGTGGAAATTAAAGCTAAATGATTTTTCTACGTCGTCATGCTTAACAATATACATAAACGTATCAAAAACTTGAAAAACTGTTACCACGAAAATTCCACAACAGTAAAACTAGAACGCCGAGCTTCAAACACTGCGAACTCGGTTATCTTTGATAATAACAAATTAATGGCCCTAAATCAACTTTTCCCACATTACTGCTGATCTAAAGATGACGATATTTGGCTACAAGGTTTGTCACTCAGGTGGTTCAATAATTATAAGGGGTGGTGGTATTCCCCGACTTGGCAGTATTAGACCATTCTCCCCTACTAATTTTGTATATTAGTTTGTGTGTATTAGAAAAAACGTGTCGGTCCTATTGGGGGGAAAAAAAGTATGTACCTACACCAGATACGAGGAAATCGCCTAGTACATATATTTTCTACTTTTTTTTTGTTTTTTTGTTGTTGCAATTTCCTGTCTGACCAAAATAATGTTTTTCCAGCCACACCACGTGATTCTGCGAGAAATTTCCTCTGGAATGAGTGCTTTTGGAGCTCGAGATAACACAAAATAGAGCTAATATCAGGGAATTTCGACTCAAAACCTAAAGACGCATTTTCCAAAAAGTAGGGTTTGGTCAGATACGGGAACTAATCTTAGTACGACAGTATTGGTATGTGGGTAAATAGATGAGATCACGACGACGAGAATATAAAACACGGGTTCGATTGATTCAATGTCCCATTAATCATCCGAATTTCGTTGATTTTGCTACAAGTTTACATTAGAGCAGAATGTGTTGTTGCATTCCGGGGTCGTGGTGCGCAACCGCTTTCATCTCTCTCACGCTAAACGTTGCTCTGGTTGGTTACTTGATCTACCTTGAGGTCGATGAAATTTTGATGGGGACAAAAGGTAACTAAAACTTGTGAATCTCTTTTTATCTTTCTAATTTTCTGCTGCCATTGAGTCTTGATTTTAGCTGGTTTTCGGGAAAAATTCTCCAATAATTTAAAATTACATTTTTTGACATGGATATGTCTTTTAGCTTGGGATATTTGAAAAAATTGCGTGATATTTGTTTGTTTTTTTTAGCCCGAATGAGTGTACAGGAATCTTCATTTTCTATTGATTTTCACTTACAACCAGTGCGTTACTAGCCAATGCGTTCAGAGCAGGAAATTCTTTCGCCACTTTTTGGAATGCTCTCATTTTATCACGACAACTCATTATCTCTAAGCCATTGTATTGTCAAGTAAAGCTGATTTATTACGCTAAGTTATAAACTAATATTGCTAAGTAACCATAATGAACTAATAATGTGAAAAGAAGGCATGGTAGGTATACTATTGAGTAGTAGATTCATGTAAGCAGTAGGTACTAGACGATGCATAGACGATCAGCTGATCCTCCTGAAGCTGAAAGGCTCCTAAAGCTGATGATTTCTATCGTATTTAATCTCTGAAGCAGAAATTAAGAGACGATTGAAATGATTTGCTCATTCCTATTCAGCTGAGTGAGCTAAATTATCTCCTATTCATCCTAAGAAGTTGAGATTTTATAGGGAGACCCTCCGGGACACTAAGAGACGATTGAAATTAATGGCTTTTTCCCAATCAGCTGAGTGAGCTAAATTCTCTCCTGTTACCCCAAAGAAGTTGAAATTTGATAGGGATACTCTCTGGGACACTAAGAGACGATTGAATTGGTTGGGTGTTTACTTATTAGCTGACTGAGCTAATTCAATTGAGACATTTTTAACTTGAGACACAAAACACATATTTCACAGGGGGAAAAAACAAGACATGTTCATGTACCAATGTATCTGCATTGTCTTCATTTTTCTAGACGATGCATTGACCTCTTGTCAGCTGATGAGCAAGAGCAAAGCTGATTTATTTACCAAGACATATCCATGATCTATTGTTTTTCCCATAAGGGGAGAAATGTTTTTCCCAATAATGGCTGATGGTGGGTTTGTCGTCTCATTTCTGTGCCACGTCGGAGGTTCCACAGGGTTCACACCTGGGCCCTCCGCTGTTCGTTGTATTCATTGATGAAATGGGCAAAGTGTTGTTTTGAGGTATTGAGCATCTACTATTTGCGGATGACCTGAAGATTTATGCCATAGAGAACATCCCCACCATTGCCTGGCTCTACAGGACTCACTGAACGCTATCATGATTGGTGTTGTATAAATCAATTATATTCCCATTCCAACTCTAACAAGTGATCTATCGTGACGTTCTCGAGTTCAAAGAAAGGAAATGGTCTTCAACATTTCTCTCCATAATTGATATCGACCACATTGCAAATGAAGACACTGAATGCATATGCTCACCCAAATCGAGCCCAAGGTTGGAGTAACAACACTAGGAAAATGGCTTCGGAATGCTCTGTCTGCTAGGGTATTCGCCATCTCAGAATTCCAGTTCATCACCAACGGCTTCAAAGAAGCGCCCCTCGTATAATTCGACCCTCGTAAAAAGTTCCAAAACCTTCTTATCTTCTTCTTCCAAAATCTTAATATTAGTTTTGAACCAGTGATTCCCTATTCAACCGACTGGCTTCAGTCAGCGCCTTAAATATCGTTTTAAAATGCTGAAAACAGATTTCATCTGTGCGAATTCTCTGAAATTTAAGTTAAGCCATTGCAACAACTTATATTTCTTTTAATGAAAGTTGGCTATAGCCCATATTCTCGTGACGTCACGCCTGGAGTTGGTTTGAGTCCCGCCATGACGTGGTAGATGTTACTAGATCGCAACCTAACCAACCTATTTTTCACTTGAAGTTTGCCGTCGTATGTCAACCTAATAGGTTGTTATGATGACATTTTTCAACAGTTTTGTTTTGCGAAGATAATATTGTAGTAACATAAAGTTTCAATTCAACTAAATGGTCGCAGCAATCATGCCTGCCAGCGCGATTATTGGTTGTAGTCAACGATACCGATCTAGTGGTGAACGAGTTTTTATTTGGAGTACAGACTAAATATTATGGTTAATAAGGGTCCGACAAGCAAACAACTTCATTCGTTTAGACTGAGAATAAATAACCTGAAAAATAATGGAGGAAAAATAATTGAAAATTCCTCAGATCTCGGTACTGCAGTGTGGGTACAGACATAGCCATTGTCCAGGCAGTTTCATCAGCGTTTCAGACATGTTCTTAATACTGTAACTGAGGCAGCTTTACTTGTTTTATTGAATGAATGAAAGGATAGATTTGGTAGTTTGTTGAAGTAAACAAGGCAGGTTGGTGCTCCACCTACAAACGAAACTACGTAGGTACGTACAGCCTAACAAATTCGCTGTTGGTTAAAAGTAAACTAAGTAGGTAGGTTGTCGCTCTGCCAATGAATACAACTGCTTACCAACAAGTTTGTCGAATATCGAATCAGGAAATGAGCAATCAGAATCATAAACCTGCTGTAAGGAAAAAACCTTGAAATTCATTCTTCCGAAGGTTAGACTTCATAAAGAAATTGCAGTGCATTGTCAGTGCAGTTATTACGCGAATTTTGCAGTTAGGCAAATTTGTGGGACAAAAAAAGTTGATCAAGTTGATGAAGTAGGTACCTACTTCAATTTTTGTCTATGGAAGTACATGATTAATAACAAGTAATAATATACGGAAATTAGGTTGTGTATACCTACCTCTCTAGGTACCTACTTACCTTTCCTAAGGCGATACTCACCTAATATTCCCCTCTGGCAGAGCTCTCATGGCACGTCCTCTCACATGTGACCACTTTCAAAGGACTCCAAAGATTTTTAGTTACTCAATTGATTCAAAGAACGGTACTGAAAACTGGATAATCCACATCATTTTCGCGGCTGATGTCTGGAACTTCTAACACTTGTTTGTCAACTTCCCAACACAAAGTTCATTGGGATCTCGACTGCACAAACTAATCTTGCGTTCACAACGTTTCAGGTCATTGCCGGATTACAGCTTGATACAAGTTGCATAAAATTAATTACCTGACATAATAAAATATACTGAACAAGGAACTAGGTGAATACTGAACCGTAAGATAAGTAGGCATGTAGGTGGTGACTCCTAATGGCGCTTTTCCGTATAGTTTACTCGTAACTATGACAACAAGGTGAAATAACTTCGAAAATTAGGTTTTTAGCCTTGCCTCGATGTAAGGATGCGCTAGTGACGAAGCCTCGAGAATATCACCTATAACTAAGTGACGAAAGTTGTGTGGAGTCTCGCACTAGATGTTTTTGAATATTGTTCAGGTGAGGAGGCTTCTCGTCCCACTGCGCTGCGACCTTCAGGTTTGATGATAATAAATAATAGATAAGACCGCATAACAACGAGTGAATAGAAACACGGTTTCAATCGAGTCAGTGCCCCACAATCGAGCGATCTTCGCTGATTTCGCTACAAGCTTACTACGAGCAGAATGTGCTGTTGCATTCCGGGAAAGTGTTGCATAATCGCTTTAATCTCTCTCGCTCTGAACGTCTTTCTGGCTGGCTACTTGATCTACCTTGAGGCCATAAAGCCGCACGATAAATCTTGACGAGCGCCAAAGGTAACTAAAATAGTTCAATGTAATTTACGTTTGTGCAAGCGCAGAATAAACTGATGAGTTGAAAACAATGAAATAGGTACAGGACCATCTACAACCTAAACCGCGCAATCGCTGAAAATTTCATCAAAATCGGATGAAAACTGTGGAAATTGAGGTCATTACAAGTATTTCACATTGGCGCATGCGCAGTAGCTATTAATGATACAATCGTATTGAAATTGATATGAGGTAATCAAGTCATCTTCTTCCAACAATCATCCAAATTTAACCCTCGGATAGGCGCGGTATCAAATTGATACAAAACATGGCTTTGAAGGGTTGCAACGCCCGCTATCGCATTCGGAGAGGGGCCCCCTTCCCTCTACCTTCCTAACTTCAATCCGTCTTCAGAATCAGTTGACCCTCACGCGTCGAAGAAGTGAGCTACTGAAGTTACGGCTGATTTTAATCAAATTGATACACCGCGCCCATCCAGATAATTTACAGATTACGAGATTGAAAATGTCAATGGCAATGATGAAGAACACTCTCAGGAACAGCCGATGCAACAACTGCGTGAGAGAGCTTTTCCACAACCCACATCAGGGAAAAAACGAAAGAGATGCGACCCCTGTAAAACTTAAAAAAAAGTAGATTGACGACTCACAATTGCGTACTATGTGAAAAATTTCTGTGTTCAGAGCACTTGAAACCTATTTGTAAAGATTGTTACCAACAATTAAATTTAGCTCAATAAGATAATTGGTACCTAAAAATTTCGCCCAACATACTTTTGTTACCACAAATTATTTGCTTTACTTACAATTTTCGTTCTCTTTTCTAGTTTATTATTTCGTTCCTTTGAGTTTACGAGTATAGTTCCTATCTATACACTTGTATTTTTTCCGTAAAACGTTTGCTGTAAACATGAGTAAAGATTTAAACTTATCTGTGAAGAATGTTGCCAAACAATTGTTGACTAAATAAGGAAATACTTAACAATTATACCTAGCTCAAATTATTAGTTACCTAATTTTTCAACCTCATAATTTAATTTCTTGAATTTTTCTATAATGTTATAGTAGTTTCTCTACCTATCAGCTTGTTTGCTAGTCCAATAAAACTATTGATTTGAACAATGGTTAACTTTATGCTATTTCCCTTAACCCATTTCCCTCCTAAATCGAACGACTTGAGTGTGAAAAATAGAGCATAATGGAATTTACGTTTGTGCAAGCGCAGAATGAACTAATGAGTTGAAAACAATGAAATAGGTACGGGGCCATCTACAACCTAAACCGCGCATTCTCTGACCATTTCATCGAAATCGGATGAAAACAGTGGAAATTAAGGTCGTAACAAGGATTCACATAGGCGCATGCGCACTAGCTATTAATGTTACAATCATGTTGAAATTGATATGGGATGATAAAATCGCCATCCCCCAACTATAATAATCCAAATTTGAGCGAGATCGGACGACTAGGGCGTAAAAGGAAGAGGAAATTTTGATTTTGGAGACCAACAATTTTTTTTCCCCCGAAAATGAAAACAATGCTTCCGCTACCTTTAGGTAGACTCGGAAGCAAAATTGAAAATACGGGGACGTATTAGAAAGACCCGAAATGGAAGTTGTGTGGAGCCTCGCATCGGATGTTTTGAATTTTGGTCAGATCAGAGGCTTCTCGCCCCACTGCGCCGCGTCGGACAGGTTTGATATCGATAAATACGAGTAGATAAGCCAGATAACAACGAGTATATCTGTCGAAACACGGTTTCAATTGAGTCAAGTGTCCCGACACCGTCCGAACTTCGCTCATTTCGCTACTAGCATAGTGTAGTGCAAAATGTGCTGTTGCATTCCGGGGAAGTGGTGCATAATCTCTTTAATCTCGCTCGCCCTGAACGTCTTTTTGGGCGGCTACTTGATCTACATCCAAGCCATCAAGCCTCACGAGAAGTCTTGACGGGGACAAAAGGTAAAAAAGTTCCAATCATGCAGCATGATTGTAAGAACAAATTTTCTTAGAAATCGTATTATGCTGAACAGTATTGAAATTTGAGCAATTTGAGTACAAATAAATTGTTAAAAACCAAATTTATGGCAAAAAACTCACGCAAAATCAAATATGGCAATTCAGAAAAGATTTAAAATTTTTAGAGTTTTTGGTATTGAAATTTAAGTATAGTTTTCGGGATAATTTTGTGGAAATATTTTTGAATGACCTATTTAATCGTTGATCAGTTTGTGTTCACTGAAATTCTGCTGAAAATGATGAATTTAACAATTTTTGGCAGTTTTTAGCCATTTATTTGGATTTTTTGAGCACTTTTTTTTAAATTGGACCAATTTAATGTTCTTAAAAAGTGCTGCCCAACGAAGTCATCCTTTTATTTGGAACGCTTGATTTTTTGGCGCAATAACGGCCTTTTTTATATCTTCTGCAATGACACACACACTCATATATGTATATATTATATAAATATATAATACAAAAGTGCAAGCTTCAGGAATCGTTTCAAAATGCTCCAAAACGGATTACGGATTCAATGGAGAAATTTCTCAAAAATTTTCATTTTAAAATTTTGGGAGCCCAATAGCTTAATTTTCTACAAAAATTCGCTTAAAGTTCCAGTCATGAAACAATACAGTATAAGAGAAATTTCGTTTTTTCCTTTAATGGAATTTTATTAATATGAGATAAGTATAGTCGGATTTCGACAAAATCCTTGTATTCATTGTATTTGTGTCCTTGAGTAATTAATAATTGATGCCAAATGTTAAAAATCAGGTTTTCCTTCCTGTTTGGAGCAAATTTGTTTTCATGTGTACCTGATTTTCAGTAAAACCTGTGGATTAATTGTGGGGTTGAAATCACTCACAAAAATATTCTATCTCAATAATTAGATTCGCCCGACTGCAATTTCGCTTTTGGATTTGGGCATCTAACGAATTTCACATCTATGTCGACGTCTTCGTTGCGGGCCAGCTTGTCAACATACTCAAAATAAATAAACAATTTATTTTAATTGTTAATGAATCAGAACTATTTATAATCAACGCCTCACAGTTATTCACACGGAATCGGAATTGATTCACGTTAAAAAAAAGACTCTTTTGAATTGCCTTTATCGCTTTGAGTTTTTTTTCCACCAATCTTATCTGAACACTCAGGTGAAAAGATAAAAGGCATATTAAACCTAGAATCAAACATTTTCGGAGCTTGACTGCTCATGTGACGATCGTAGCGTTAACGTTGACAAAGGAAATCACTTGCTTGATGAAGTAATTAAAGCTGTGGTAACCAATCTAAATAACAGCATACTAAATATTATTACAGAAACGGATTTAATTATTTGCGTATTGAACAGACCTTCTGCACAGATAATAGAGATGTGTACATTAAATTGATAATGCGATTTACAATCACGTTGACTGTTAACCATCTTATTCAGCTGTCTCACTGAAATTTAAGTCTGAAATTTCTTAAATGGGTCATTTCACGCGAACGGCCAAACTTTTTTTTTCGATATTTTTTAAAAGTCCTGATTTTCTAGTATGCTGTACCCATTGGTAATACAAGCTAGGAGCCAAATTTTCAGACCCCTTCTTCGCCCAGCCTTTTCTCTACAACTGTCCGAAGTTTGGGGGTGTGCGCCAAACACTAACTTTTGTTTTAATTGCTCAACCGTTATTGTGCCCAAAAAAATAAGTAAGGTGGCTGTGGTGAAAACCACCCCCTCTTGTCAACAGCCCTTTTCAGGGCTACCAAAAAGAGGTAGACACGACACACAAATATTTATAAGACGTCGAGTTATAACTCCGTCAAACAAAATATTTCACCAGAGAGAAAATACGAAATTCTCTGTCAAAAGTGAAATATTAACAAATAACATACAAGGCGACCTCCCTAAACACTTACTGGGCGAGAGAGACGCAACAAGTATCTCGAACCAAGTCGCCTTGAATGAGAAAACTCAAACAGACAATCAAACGTCCTCTAAAACTAACAAGGACAGTTCTAGCAAGCCTACTCGCCAATCAGAAACAATGATTGCACGAGAGACAATAGGCAAACCAACCAGGAGGCGGCAAGCAACCACCTCTGGTCCAGCAGCCACCCCGGGGATCCCGTCTGAACAACGGACGCAGGGAAGCCACCCGAGGACCCCGTCTAAACGACGGACGCAGGGAAGACACCTCAAGGTCCTTGTCTCCGCAACGGACGCGCGTAAGCCACCTCCGGGGACCCCGTCGCAGCGACGGACGCGGGGAAGCCACCCCGGAGGACCAACTCAGCTATCATACTCGCAGATTCTGAGAAAACAATGTGCGAGCCAATGAGATTACACAGTTGAATTAATGAAATTAAGCGGACCAATCAGGAGGCGGCAGGAGGCGGCCACCTCCCTATAATTACCCCGCTCGGAGCCCTCCGAAATTCATTTCACTCTCCGCTCTCGACGACTGCACTCTGCAGTACGAAGATTCTACACGCTCTACGCTGACGACCCTTCTGCTCACGAGTTCATCTCAGAACGGCTTCCTACTGCTTTCTACAAGGCATACCTTCTCTCCACACAGATCTCGCATTGGCATCTACGAGTCCAGTGATTATTTATCCTGCTCATTGCCCAACGTAGTTCTTCTGTCAGGACGCCACCCGGTACATCTATTGATATTCTCATTAGATCGTACGCCCGCTGGGACGTTCCGAGACGTGTCGCCCGGGTTTCGTAGCACTAAGCTCGTCACCGACCGCTGGGGCACGCCGATAAATTACTCAGCTCATCCGCTCTAATTTATCGTCCAAGGAAGTCTTTTTCAAGACTACGAGGTAGGACCCTGACATCCGAGCAAAGGAAAGAAGCTCTGTCAAGCGAGTCCACCTCCCAAACCCTCTGTCCTATACATAGAGGCATCGAGAACGAGTTAACAAACGGGTATATCGATGGAGCACCGCCCGTCCTACTTCCTCATGCAAGAGGAAGCAGAACACGGCGCGGCCGGGGGCCTTAGCCCATGCAGCGCTCCCTACCCGCTGCTCGACTCGTCCGCTGTTCCTAGCGACGGCCAAAGGCTCGATCCTTGCGAAGAGATCGCCTTCTCACCTAACGTATTCATGAAGGAAACGTTAGATCAAGCCTCACACACACAAAAGTTCGAGGATACCTTTCAGACCCGCTCTGAAGTCAATCATCATGATTCAACAAAGATTTCTGAATATCCACGATATTCTACACAAGGCTACCCGGCCGATCCGAGTGTCAAACACACTCCCAACGTGCTAAAAACAAAGGATACTTTTCAGTACCTCAACCAAGCCCAGTATATTCCCCCTACAGATATAAATCTTAGGCCGGAATATTACACAACGGCTCAGCATCAAACAGATCGAACCCAGCACCCACTATGCGAGCCCAGTGCTCCACGCGGCTGCCACACGAACTATCCTCAAGTTCCTCCCGCCAAGCAAGCTGACCTTGGCGATTTCGCTCACATTCCTTACAGGAATACCTCAGGGACTAACCCGCATAACCAGAATATAAATGTCCCACTTGGTCTACCTACACCAAGTAAAACATATATAAATCCACTACAAATGGTGACCCCGCCTTTGAACAGGCTTAACACGGAGCATTTCGTTCCCTCTTATGAAGCTAGTGGATTTCAGGGAACCACTGCGGGCGTGAGACCCCCGCCGGGCCTATACGCCCCACATCTCACACAACAACCCTCTACACAAAGTGGCTTTTGAGCACTTTTGGAGGAAATGGGAGATTATCAAAGACCTATCTTCCAAAAGAAGAATATTGATCGTGCACTCGCCGAGTTCGATCAATACTGCGTGCGAAAAAACCTGAGAACGCAGAACGAATGTTTCTCAGCTATCTACAAGTGGGTACCGGAGGAAATGCGGGAAGCTATTGACTCAGCTTACCTCACGGCACCCCACGCACCTTATGAAGAGGCCAAACAGCGCCTACAACGAGAATACGGGTTGTCCTTACAGAACAGGCTCCTCGCGCTCGAGGACCCCGCATCTCTCGCCAAAAAACCCAGCACCAAGTACCATGAAATGTACTCTAAGGCTGTTGGGTACTTCTCAGAGGCTCTGATCACTCAAAAGTGGATCGAAACTCTGCCTATCGAAGCCCGAGGCATGGTCGCAGCACAGCCTACCACGACCGCCCGGCTCGACCTAGCTGATACGCTACACGCGTACAAAACAGAGAACCCCTCTCTCAACATACGAGGAGTAGAATCTACTCCGAAACCCACGAAGACTGGTTTCAAAAAGGCCCTCTCACAAAAAGCTCGGAAAACGAATAACTGCCAGTGTATCTGAGCCTATACACCGGCAGACTAAAGAGTATAAAAGGCTTTTTTTCAAGTGCAAACTAAATGGCACTGAATTTCTCATTGACACGGGAGCAGAAGTGAACATTCTGCCCCACAATGTCACCAAAAAATTGGGCTTAAAAATTCGTAAGTCCAACGTCAAGCTCACAGCAGCTAACGGCGCCCCTATAGACACACTAGGGCGTGCTGACACGACAATTAACATCGGCCTCGGAGACATGACCACCGATTTCATGATCACGAAAGTTGATCTAGCGATCCTCGGTATACCATTCCTCGAGTCTTGGGATATCGGAATACGGGTCAAACACAAATATATCTATAAAGATAAAATAAAGAGCTATGCCGATCAAAAAATCGCTGCAGTCATGAACAATAAATTCACTGACGAACAAATAGCAGCTACTATCCCTCATCGTGACAACAGCCCTCAGCCAGAGGACATACAGCTCACGGAGGACGAAAACATACGCTCTATCATTGAAAAATACAATGATAAAATGAGCAAACTTCAAGGAAAGTGGAAAAACAACGGGGTTTACCACCGTATAACCACGGAAGGAACACCAGTACACTTCCGTGCAAGACCCATGGCAGGCGAAAAACGGGCTCAAGTCAAAAGTACTTTTGACAAAATGCTCTCCGATGGCATAATTGCACCATCAGATTCCGAATGGGCATCCCCGTTACACTGTGTGCCAAAAAAAGACGGGTCATGGAGGATCACCGGCGACTACCGTTTCCTAAACGCGAAAACGAAGAAAGACGCCTACCCTCCTCCTCACATTCGCTCTTTCCAAGCGAATTTACATAATACACAAATCTATTCGACAATAGATTTAAAATCGGCATATTACCATATCCCGATGCACCCAGATGACGCTCATAAAACAGCAATTATTACACCTTTCGGTCTTTATGAGTTTAAAAAAATGAGCATGGGTTTGGCCGGAGCGGCTCAAACATGGCAAAGGTACATGGACAGCATCATGCGAAAATTTGATTTCACATTTGTATACCTAGATGACATATTGGTGGCTTCTAAAAATTATAAAGAACACATGAACCACCTCAAACAAATTTTCGACAAGCTAGGAGAACACGGACTTCGAGTAGGTTTTGATAAATGCATTTTTTCAAAACCTACCGTCGATTTCCTAGGTTTCACTATCTCGAAAGAAGGGATAATTCCTAAACGAGATAAAATAGAAGCCATAGAACAATTTCCTAGGCCAATAGACGTACGAAGCCTACGCAGATTCCTAGGTATGTGTGGTTTCTACCGAGCTTGCTCAAGTAAATTCGCTCACACAGCGCAACCTCTGTATGACTCCATTCAGTCAAACAAAAAAAATGACAAAACACCTATCGAATGGACATCAGAGAGAGAAAAAGCTTTCAACAGCTTAAAACAAGCAATGATAAAAGCTACATTGCATAATATTGCTCATCCACACCCTACAGCAGAGTGGAGAATAGTTTGCGACGCATCCGATACACACATCGGAGCGGCACTGGAGCAGGAAATTACAGACAAACACGGCTCGAAATCTTACCAACCATTGGGATTTTTCAGTAGAGAAATTCCGGAACAATGGAAGAATAAAGCCTCGTTCGACAAAGAGATGTCCGCCGCTTACCAAGCTTGCATTCATTGGCACAATGACTTGGACGGCCGCTCTTTTCATATTTGCTCAGATCACAAGCCTCTGCTAGGCACGATGCTTAAGAAAAACGCACATTTTTCTAAAATGCGATTGAGATGGCTAACATACATCTCCCAAATGACAAGTGACATTCGACATATACCCGGAGAAGACAACGTCGTCGCCGACGCACTCTCCAGACCCTTCGATCCAGTTGAAATTCAATCAAAATCAATTTCAACTCAAACTGACGAGGGTCCGCCCATAGCCGAAATTTCACAAATTACGGCCGCAATAGAGTGCAATCTTCTACTGCACATCTCAAATGCACAAATTCATTCTCCTCCTAACGCAGAGGACAAACTAAAACTCACACGAGTTGAATTCCCTCAAGGAGAGATTTGGTGTAACCTAGACCTAGGACACCCAAGACCTTATATTCCAAACGAAATAAGGCACGAAATAATCAGCCAAATTCACAATTTGGGACACCCAGGCATACACTCTACAGTGTATAAAGTAAAACAAAGATATTTTTGGCACGGCCTTCGTGCAGATGTCTCCAACTGGGTCCGAGCATGCGAGACTTGCCAACGAGCAAAAATCACTCGCTCCGTGAAGCTCCCTTACTCCGAATTCGAAACGGCTAACAAATTCTCACATGTACACGTTGACATTACCGGACCCTTACCTTTAGCTAAAGGAGGGAAACGTTACATTCTAATGATGGTCGATAGAGCAACGGGTTGGCTAGAGGCAGTCCCTCTTAACAACATCGAAACATCCACGATCACAAACGCCTTTATCAATATTTGGGTAGCCTCAAAAGGCGTACCTAAATACATCACAAGTGACCAGGGCACACAATTCGAATCAGATCTATTTCATTCCATTATGGAACGTCTCGGAGTAAAACATACTCACACGTTACCATACAAACCGTCAACAAACGGAATGGTGGAACGCAGAAATAGATCCTTGAAAGAGGCTCTCAAAGCACAAAACGAAAATTGGCTCGACGCTCTTCCAAAAGTACTACTCGCCATGCGTACAGCAGTAGACCCAGCAACGGAGACTACACCCTTCCAAAAAGTTTATGGAATTGACGTGCCGCTCCCAGGCGACATTTTCGTAACTTCTACAAACCTTTCTGAGCCTCTCTTCTTCCGACCTACGCATATTAAACATAATAATACGAAATATGCCGTCAACATGCCCAAAAATTTGGATACATGTACACATGTCTATATCAGAGTGCCCACACAGCTCTCCTCTTTGCAATGTCCTTACACGGGACCATTCAAAGTTGTTAAAAGAGATAAGTTTTCGGTTACAGTACAAATTGGCGAACACACAAAAAAAGTTCCCAAACAGCAAATAAAACCAGCTTACACTCTAAAAACAGACGAAGCTGTGTCACTAAGCAAAAATCAGGCAGAAAATAAGGAGGAGACTCCCCGAAAATCCGCCAGAAGACACGTCCCCTCTACCAAATTCGACTAGAGGTGGGTGACTGCGCTCGAAACACCCCAACCGGCGTCGTCGTTAATAACACGACGTCTTGGGGGGGCGCCTGTGGTGAAAACCACCCCCTCTTGTCAACAGCCCTTTTCAGGGCTACCAAAAAGAGGTAGACACGACACACAAATATTTATAAGACGTCGAGTTATAACTCCGTCAAACAAAATATTTCACCAGAGACCTAAACACTTACTGGGCGAGAGAGACGCGACAAGTATCTCGAACCAAGTCGCCTTGAATGAGAAAACTCAAACAGACAATCAAACGTCCTCTAAAACTAACAAGGACAGTTCTAGCAAGCCTACTCGCCAATCAGAAACAATGATTGCACGAGAGACAATAGGCAAACCAACCAGGAGGCGGCAAGCAACCACCTCTGGTCCAGCAGCCACCCCGGGGATCCCGTCTGAACAACGGACGCAGGGAAGCCACCCGAGGACCCCGTCTAAACTACGGACGCAGGGAAGACACCTCAAGGTCCTTGTCTCCGCAACGGACGCACGTAAGCCACCTCCGGGGACCCTGTCGCAGCGACGGACGCGGGGAAGCCACCCCGGAGGACCAACTCAGCTATCATACTCGCAGATTCTGAGAAAACAATGTGCGAGCCAATGAGATTACACAGTTGAATTAATGAAATTAAGCGGACCAATCAGGAGGCGGCGGGAGGCGGCCACCTCCCTATAATTACCCCGCTCGGAGCCCTCCGAAATTCATTCCACTCTCCGCTCTCGACGACTGCACTCTGCAGTACGAAGATTCTACACGCTCTACGCTGACGACCCTTCTGCTCACGAGTTCATCTCAGAACGGCTTCCTACTGCTTTCTACAAGGCATACCTTCTCTCCACACAGATCTCGCATTGGCATCTACGAGTCCAGTGATTATTTATCCTGCTCATTGCCCAACGTAGTTCTTCTGTCAGGACGCCACCCGGTACATCTATTGATATTCTCATTAGATCGTACGCCCGCTGGGACGTTCCGAGACGTGTCGCCCGGGTTTCGTAGCACTAAGCTCGTCACCGACCGCTGGGGCACGCCGATAAATTACTCAGCTCATCCGCTCTAATTTATCGTCCAAGGAAGTCTTTTTCAAGACTACGAGGTAGGACCCTGACATCCGAGCAAAGGAAAGAAGCTCTGTCAAGCGAGTCCACCTCCCAAACCCTCTGTCCTATACATAGAGGCATCGAAAACGAGTTAACAAACTCGGGTATATCGATGGAGCGCCGCCCGTCCTACTTCCTCATGCAAGAGGAAGCAGAACACGGCGCGGCCGGGGGCCTTAGCCCATGCAGCGCTCCCTACCCGCTGCTCGACTCGTCCGCTGTTCCTAGCGACGGCCAAAGGCTCGATCCTCGCGAAGAGATCGCCTTCTCACCTAACGTATTCATGAAGGAAACGTTAGATCAAGCCTCACACACACAAAAGTTCGAGGATACCTTTCAGACCCGCTCTGAAGTCATTCAACAAAGATTTCTGAATATCCACGATATTCTACACAAGGCTACCCGGCCGATCCGAGTGTCAAACACACTCCCAACGTGCTAAAAACAAAGGATACTTTTCAGTACCTCAACCAAGCCCAGTATATTCCCCCTACAGATATAAATCTTAGGCCGGAATATTACACAACGGCTCAGCACCAAACAGATCGAACCCAGCACCCACTATGCGAGCCCAGTGCTCCACGCGGCTGCTACACGAACTATCCTCAAGTTCCTCCCGCCAAGCAAGCTGACCTTGGCGATTTCGCTCACATTCCTTACAGGAATACCTCAGGGACTAACCCGCATAACCAGAATATAAATGTCCCACTTGGTCTACCTACACCAAGTAAAACATATATAAATCCACTACAGTGGCCAATTCTTATGGTAAATCGTCTGCTCTTTCTGGTAGTCATGTCTAAATTTACAAAAAACTTAAGCTTCCTCATGAAAACTCAAAATAAAAACTTCTTTTTCACATTTCATCAATTTGGCATTTTTTGAAATTTTTTTTTAAAATCTTAAATCATACCTACCAGTATGTAGAATACGAGGTTAAGAGGACGTAATGGGCCGACAAACGGTTTGTCGCCAGTGGTACTTAATGCACGGCCTGAACTCCCAAAAAACGTAAGCTTCCCCATGAAAACTCCACATTTCATCAATTTCGCATTTTTTGAAAAAAAATTTTTTGATCTTAAATCATACCTACTAGTAAGTAGAATACGAGGTTAAGAGGACGTAATGGGCCGACAAACGGTTTGTCGCCAGTGGTACTTAATGTACGGCCTGTACTCCCAAAAAACGTAAGCTTCCTCACGAAAACTCAAAATAAAAACTTCTTTTTCACATTCATCAATTTCGCATTTTTTGAAGACAAAAAAATATTTTGATCTTAAATGATACCTATCAGTATGTAGAATACGAGGTTAAGACGACATAATGCGCCGACAAACCGTTTGACGCCAGCGGTACGTAATGTACGGCCTGTACTACCAAAATAAAAGAAAAATTGAATCTTCTTGATAAAATTTGCACCTATCTGATGTGCCGTCAAATGTGAAGTTAGTTCTAAGCAAATTTGATAAACTGGGGACTTTATAATGAAAACTCAATTTATATTATATTTAGGCAGTGCAGGCCGTACATTAAGTACCGCTGGGGTCAAACGGTTTGTCGGCCCATTATGTCCTCTTAACCTCGTATTCTACATACTGATAGATATGATTTAAGATTAAGAAAAAAAATTTTTTATCTTCAAAAATTGCGAAATTGATGAATGTGAAAAAGAAGTTTTTATTTTGAGTTTTCGTGAGGAAGCTTACGTTTTTTGGGAGTACAGGCCGTACATTAAGTACCACTGGCGACAAACCGTTTGTCGGCCCATTACGTCCTCTTAACCTCGTATTCTACTTACTAGTAGGTACGATTTAAGATCAAACAATTTTTTTTCAAAAAATGCGAAATTGATGAAATGTGGAGTTTTCATGGGGAAGCTTACGTTTTTTGGGAGTTCAGGCCGTGCATTAAGTACCACTGGCGACAAACCGTTTGTCGGCCCATTACGTCCTCTTAACCTCGTATTCTACATACTAGTAGGTATGATTTAAGATCAAAAAAATTTTTTTCAAAAAATGCGAAATTGATGAAATGTGGAGTTTTCATGGGGAAGCTTACGTTTTTTGGGAGTTCAGGCCGTGCATTAAGTACCACTGGCGACAAACCGTTTGTCGGCCCATTACGTCCTCTTAACCTCGTATTCTACATACTGGTAGGTATGATTTGAGATTTAAAAAAAAAATTCAAAAAATGCCAAATTGATGAAATGTGAAAAAGAAGTTTTTATTTTGAGTTTTCATGAGGAAGCTCAAGTTGTTTGTGAATTTAGACATTACTACCATAAAAAGCAGACGATTTACCATTAGAATTGGCCACCTTACTTATTTTTTTGGGCACAATAACGGTTGAGCAATTAAAACAAAAGTTAGTGTTCGGCGCACACCCCTAAACTTCGGACAGTTGTAGAGAAAAGGCTGGGCGAAGAAGGGGTCTGAAAATTTGGCTCCTAGCTTGTATTACCAATGGACAAATCAGAAAATGAACGGGACTAGAAAGAAAAAAAAAAAAAAAAAAGAATGGGACTAGAAAATCAGGACTTTTAAAAAATATCGAAAAAAAAAGTTTGGCCGTTCGCGTGAAATGACCCAAATACAAAAGAATTATATCCATTAGAAGTCACTCGTCTTGTCTGGGTAACCTGACAGAAAATTTTTCAAAATCTTTTCAGGAGCTCTCTGAAGATATAAATTGGTTGGATATCAATTTTAATTCATTGAATCCAGTTTCACATTTGTTACACGTATTTTTTAAAGTAGGTTACAGGTCATTGCCAAGGCATGTAGTTTACTAACTCAGATATAGATTTGTAATTTTATTGACATGGATATGTCTTTGCTCTGGGGGGTCAACCAAAAATTTCCGTGACGCGAAATTTGTGTCACAATTTCAGTGTTTTTCACGTACAACCCAGCCGTTGCTAGGGGAATGGAACTTCCGCAGTTTTCATCGCACATAAATCGTTCGCCACTAGTTGGAAAGCGCTTGATTTATGTGATAAATGTTCACATCTCAAGCTACCAATTTCCCCCTCCTTACGTACCTGGCTACATTCCTAAACTAAGTTGATTGGACTATAAAAAATTTTAATAAGCCGGTTACAATATTCTTAACGTAAAGCTTTTTACTCCACTCCATAGGAAACATTTTCATCCTCTTGACAACAGTCGAGAACAACTCGAGGACAACCGTTATGAAATCCCCAATCAAAGACATATCCATGTAACATGCTATCTGCTTGTAAAGCGGATAGTGGAACTCGTTTACGATTTTTTATTTTATTTATTTATTTTTATTTTTTTATTTTTTTTTTCCAGAATGATGGCTTTCGACATGCGGTCAACGGGTGGTCCAAACTGGACACTTCGGAATTGCCAACTCTAGTCACATCGTTCCCGGCAAATGAAACTTGTGTCTGAAGCGTAGCACGCGCCCATGACCTTCACCTCCACAGAATTATTCACCTAACCAAACAGACCTACTGAAGAGCCACCATTGCGATGGATATGTTCCATGGGATAATATGCCTTTAAATTTGAACTGATATCTACTGCTTATCCATAATATAAATTCTAATGTTTCTGTTTGTCGTGTCGGTTATTTATTGCTATCAGGAAAACCATATTTCCAACTCACTCCCTGGATACTCCTTCCGAATCAACCGAAATGGGGGGCAGTTTTGCGAGAAATTTCTCTTTAAGATCGAAAATTGTCAAACCAAAATCAATGTGTTTTCTCAAATTGAGTGTTTTTTGAAGTTTCTAAACATTTTGCGTCAGCACGTTTGTCTACGAGTATTACTGGATTCCACCCATTAGGGCTCTGATCCGCTTAAGTATTTTTAAGTGGATGACTAGTAATAAATTCCTAGCAAAATCATACCAACTATGTCAAATAAAGGGTAGTAATTAAGGGCTATGTTATTCAAAAATTGGTATCTCGAAAACTGTCAAGGTAAGAGTGATGATATTTTGCTTGTTAACGGCAAATATAATCCCAAAGAATCGATTAAAACTATCCGTAACTCTGTAGGTTGAACCATTCGTTTACCATAAGAGCTAAAACTTCGAAAAAACCTTTGTACAGATTTCCAGGCCCGAGAACATGGAGAAAGACTAGACCTGGGGGCGACAGTTGGTATCCTTGCGGAGGCGGTACATTTTCTAATTCTTTATTCCTAGTTTTTATTTAACTACTAGCTGACCCGGTGGACTTTGTTCTGCCTAACATATTATTCGTACAGTCATGGTTACAAATAACAATAATTTTTATTCTCTAAAATTTATTCTTTAATTGAAGCGAAGAAAACTTTGAATATAAATAATAAAGTAGTATGCATAAAGCTTGAATACGGGCATTTGAATTAGTTTCTGTTGATGGATTGTCCAACCTTTCGAAGATGTTGAAAGATACGTCGGACACTGTAAGTGATAGTTTATGGAAAGAGATCATCATCTTCTTCGGTTCTCGATGTTCAAGAGAGGCTCCTTATAAAATTTCCCAGTGTGAATAGGATTTCAGCTCATCTCGTTGGAACCCGTCATTGCATCAGTCTCTTAATGTCCTAGGGACAACAAATTTCAAGTTCTTAGGATTAATAGGAGAGCATTTAGCTGGGTCAGCAGATTTGATTGGAACTCGTCATTTCATTCGACTCTTAATGTCCTATAATGGCTTCTTATCAAATTTTAAATTCTTAGGATTAATAGGAGAGAATTTAGCTAAGTCAGCTGATCTGGTTGGAACTCGTCATTGCATTCGTCTCATAATGTCCTAGAGACAACAAATTTAAAGTTCTTAGGATTAATAGGAGATAATTTAGCTGAGTCAGCAGATTTGGTTGGAACTCGTCATTGCATTCGACTCCTAATGCCCTATAATGGCTCCCTATCAAATTTCAAATTCCCAGGGTGAATAGGAGAGAATTTAGCTAAGTTAGCTAATCAGGAAAGAGCACATCATTTTATTTGTCTCTTGATGTCCCAAAGGGTCACCCTATCAAATTTCAACTCCCTTGGGTGAACGGGAGAGAGAATTTACCTCTCTCTTTTCCTTTTTTGGCGAATTTTTGTCGAAAATGAACTATTGCAATTGCTCGGAAAATTTTAAAATCAAAATGTTTGAAATATGTCTTTATTAAAATCCGTTTTAAGGCATTCTGAAATGAATTCTAGAGTTTAACGGTTTTTCATATATGTGTATTTTGCTTACGAGACTGCAAGGCAGCGGAAGTTTTGTTTTCACTTTCGAAATGAAAAACAATTTTTTGCTCCAAAATCAAAATTTTCACTCGAATTTTGCGTTTCAGAGCCTCCTGAACAAATTTGGTTCCGTGTCTGTCTGTCTGTCTGCCTGTCTGTCCGTCCACATTTCCTTGTAACAGCCATAACTTCCACAATTTTGATCCGATTTTAACCAAATTTTCAGGGATCGTGCGGGTTAAGCTCTAGATGGTCCCCTATCAACTTCATCATGATCGAATCAACGGTAGCTTCTGCGCAGGCGCTAACGTGAATTCCTTGTGACGGTCATAACTCGGTCAATGTTGAACGGATTTCGGTCAGATTTTCAGGGATGATGTGGGTAAGGTCCCTTGAGGTCCCATAAGACAATAATCATAATTGCATTAGCAGTACGCTCTGCGCATGCGTGAACGAAATATTCTTGTTACGGTCCTTGCAACAGCCGTAATTTCCACAATTTTGATGCGATTTTCTTCAAATTTTCAGGGATTGTGCGGGTATGGTCCCCTATCAGTTCATGGTCCCCTATCAGTTCCGTCATCAACGTCGTATCAACGGTAGCCTCTGCGCAGGCGCAAACAAAATTTTGTTGTTTCGGTCATAACTCAGGCAATTGTCAACCATTCAGCTTCCAATTTCTCACCTTATTAATTCCCTGATGCCAGAACCGGTCGTTTCTAGTTTTCTGGAATTTAATGGTGACGTACTGTGAAGGTCACGAGGAAGCTCATGTGCCATTTCCTTGGCAGTGTATTTTTATTTATATATGTGTCCTTCCAGACGATAACTCTCCTTAGGATTGTGATAAAAATTCCATTCTTGCGCCAAAAAATCAAGCTTTTCAAACGAAAGGACGGGTTCGTTGCTCAGCACTTTTTGTTGTATTGTTTAGTCTGGATGAACTGAACCAGAGAGAACACTGATCTATGCTGGAGGTTTATTTATACAGAAAGATAACGTCCAGTTTTGCACCTCTTCCAGATGTTTTAACGATTGGTTTCTGTTGATTTTGCGCATATTTTGAATTTTGGTAGTAGGTTTCTAACCTTCATATCTAGTTACCTATTTCATGATAGCTTGGCTTAATATGAGTTGGATGGATATTATCGACGTCAAAACTTTCAGTAGGCGAAATGCAGCAACTGCTCTCAATTTGCTCTCGATGCGATCGAATCACCACGATGGAAGATTAGAAGCCCTGAAATGAAGATCCACCGGCGATAAAGGTCGCTTGATGTCTCAGAAACCCGGTGTCCCCCGGAAAACCTTCAGTTTCGAAACAAACCAGATGCGCTTGTTTAAAAACCATTAGGAGCGCTCTTATCGTTCATGTAGGGCGCTTGCACCTTGATCCAATTACACCATTTCCCGGCAAGTGACGGCGGTTAAGCGGTTTGACACTTTGGGAAGACGAGGAGGCTCTGGAAAAATACGAATTTCATCCGTTATCTTCTTCCAAGGGCAGACGCAAGCGAGTGGAGGGGTAGGGGTGGGGGGCATTACGAGGGTAAATTACACTTAAGTATCCGATCTACAGGGAAATGACGGTCCCAACGGTTTGGCGATAGTTATCAGATAATGGTTTAAAACCTGCGCTTTTTTTCTTCGCATAAAATACAATAATTAGGCATTGAACAAACGAGGGACAAGAGGCGATTTTTGGGACGATTAAAAATTACCTCTCTAGTGGTAATTCATGAGAGGAAATGATATGTACTGCCATGTTGCTAAAATGGGACATGGGGATTTTTTCATGTGGGATCTGACGAAATAAAACTCATAACAGCGTTGCTGTACTATTTACACGTAGATAAAATGCCTAATTAACTGCAGCGATGTTGGTCGGGAAGAGATTTAACGGATTCTATTCCGAATTTTTCCCTCTAAGTACTTTATATGAGAATTCCATCTATGACTATCTTTGGAATTTTTGGAATGCTCTAATTTTATCACATCTCATGATCCCTAAGCCTCTGTAGTGTCAAGGGAAGCTGATTTATTACGCTAACTTACAAACTAATATTGCTAAGTAACCATAATGAACTAATAATGTGTAAAATTAATCATTATTAAATGATCTGACTGTAGAACGATTAATTTTACAAGCGATTGCAATCATGTTCACAATATCAATTATTGAGAATAATCACCTGTGTGTAAACAATTATTCAAATAACCATGCTCATAACTCAGCTTGTTGGGCACGCATTTTGCAGTAGTTAACATAATATGGTGGGATAAATCGAATGCTTTCGAACGAATGGTCAACGAATTTTGTGGGATGAAAAATGAGAAAAAAGACCCCATCAAGCTCGCCTCAAGAATGATGATCCAATACAAGTTGGGACTAGAATCTTCAATCTTCTGCCCAGGTTAACTCAAGAGCTCCCGGAGACATCATTCAAGAAGTACCTGAAAAAAACATTGATACACGCAGAGCTATATAGTATATATATATATATATATATATATATATATATATATATATATATATATATATATATATATATATAGTATTTTACCTTTTAGTTAAGCCTTTTTCGCAATGATTTAAACTTTTTTACTTTAAATTGAACCTTTTTAACTTTAAATTGAACCTTTTTAACTTTAAATTAAACCTTTTTAACTTTCATTTAAACCTTTTTCACTTTCATTCAAACTTTTTTTACTTTCATTTAAACCTTTTCCACTTTCATTTAAACATTTTTTACATTAAATTAAACCTTATTCTATTCCCAAGTAAGAAAATGAATTTTTGAACAAAATGAATACATGAAAACTTAAAAACTTCACAGTTGAAAAGAAAACAGTTGAAAACTTTATTTCAGTAGTAATCGCCTTAAGCTCGTCTCGGCACACAGGAGGTACCCCAGTCACGCAGACATGGGTAAATACGGATCGCCTTCTTCTTCTGAAATGAGGCGACTGAATGTGTCTTCCTCTCTTTCTCCCTAGATCGGCACCGGGGTAGGCACCTGCTTTCAACTCTGACAGCCAGCGTATCATTCATGAGTTTATTTTTTACACAAATTAACATTCTCTTCCAAGGTAAAAATGTAATTCAATGTAAAAATGTTTAAATGAAAGTAAAAAAAGGTTTGAATGAAAGTGAAAAAGGGTTAAATGAAAGTAAAAAATGTTTAAATGAAAGTGAAAAAGGTTTAAATGAAAGTTAAAAAGGTTTAATTTAAAGTAAAAAAGGTTTAAATCATTGCGAAAAAGGTTTAACTAAAAGGTAAAATACTATAGTATTGACGACTTCTCCAAGATCAGTTTTCTAAGATTAGTTTAGTTTCAATAATTAATTTTTCAGCATGCCGAGGAATTTTTCGTACTAGTACTCGAGCATGCTGTTTCAGCCTAGGACTATTGTTTTATTTTATACTGTAATTTTGTTGAATTTTGATACTGACTATTGTTCTACTTATTATTGACTACTCTATTGTTGACGTTTGTATTGCCCGATTGGGATTTCTACAAATAAAAAATTGAATTGAATTGGATTTATTCTTTTCCTGTGTGGGCTCTCCAGAGCTTCCTCATCATGGATTCGGCAACTATCGCATATGACGTGATTTATTCAGGTGCTGACGGTAGGTAGGTAGATAGGTAGGCGGCAAATGAATCCACTAGCTTGTTGCAGTGTGGCGAATAATCAAACATGCCAACCCTTAATAAATATAGAATAAATGATTATCGATCCAAACGCTGCAATCTGTTTTAGTACTTGTTTGCAACGGTGATGTATTTACTGATCAGTTGGTCGCTGAGTGGTGTGATCTTCACACTGTAGTTCACCTCTGAGTAAGTTAGCTGATTTACCTATAGTATTCTTGCTGGAGTATTTTTGCATTTATGTCTTTATTCATTACCTTTTATGAGTTCGCCGTTTTTCTTAGGTAGCAGTTGTATTGTATATTGTGGCCCTGAAGAAGATAATAAATTTATCGAAAGCTTGGCGAAAGAGGAGGAATCATTTGTTTGGCGCCAATCCTGATAAGTCCACGACAGACAGCTTAATAAATATAACAATTTTTAATGAATATAACAAGGAGTAAATTCAACAATCAAAGACACACATATAGAGCACAAATCGCTAACGGTAATGTTCAACTTAGTTCAGTACTCGTGTGAGTAGAAGACGTAGCGGGTGAAGAGTCGTCGAGACGTAGAGAGTGACGGAGGCGGGGGGGGGGGGGGGGGGGGGGGGATATTGAGGGAGGGAAATCTCGTAACAGACGAGAAGTCTCCCGTAGGTTGACAAGCCAATCTTGGGAGGCGGCAGGGGATTATCAAGTGGGGCTGCCGTCACCCCGCCCCCAGTGTCACCCTCCCTCCCGCCACCAGTGTCACCCTCCCGCCTCCACTGACACCCTCCCGCCCCCAGCGTCACCTCCTGATACTCATCCCGATTCCGAACATGTGTTCCTGATTAACTCTTGGGAGTTTTTACGAGGAGGGCGGCGGAGGCGGCGGCCCGTGTAATTGAGGGGGCGGCAAAATCTCACACGATCCGTCTTCCGGCTCCTTTACTCACTTGCTCCTGCTCGACTGACACTCCGAGCCTGACACCAGCTCCTATCCCTCCGCTCCTATCTCGTTAGTTTCAGGAGGGGGGAGGCAGTGCGAATGGCTACATGTGAATTGGGTTAATTTCAATCAACACACATCAAAGTTGTAAGGTAATGATTACTTTTTCAATTACTTCTCTCAAATGCAATAAAATTGGTTCAGTATGATTAGATATGCCTACAAGCAAAGACTGGGGTTTTAAGCTGGCAATTACCTCCAAAGTAATTGTAATTACCATTACCGTTCCTGTAATAGGAATGGTTTGAAGCAATTACTTGTTACAATTACATGTAATGGTAATGGTTTTTTTCAATTACCATTACTATTTTTTTAAAAAGATTTAAGCCGCACCTCACTATTACTTGTTATTGGGAAAGTACCTTGGTTGGTAATGGGTCTTTTCAATTACCCATTGCAGAAAAAGTAATGGGTAGTAGTTGCCTAATTTCAAAACACAGGTAGGTTTCAAAAATCGAAAAAAAAGAAAAAACCCCGTCCGTCTTCCGAAGTTTTTCTCCATTTGGTAGGGTAGTTGCACCGGTAGACGGACACCCTCTGGTAGTACACATGGACCGTTTTCCCCATATAAATAAGCCCAGGGATCAAGGAGACCATTGGTTCCAAGTCCTTTGCATTCTCAAACCTTCCATGTGCCCAGCAAAGTTCTACCAACCTACAAAAATCCCATCTTCTGATTCAGAAAATTCAATGAAAGTGGGTCAACACTGCTTGCAGTTGACAAACGTGGTTGGGCAGTTTTTTTGCTAGTGGAGGTGCTCCGTGGAAATAATAATAATAATAATTTATTGAATGTTATTTCATTTGTGTCTCGTTTATCTTCTGTTGCCGTAGATTGAATGAAACCAGTGATTTGCATGCATCTAATATATTAAATGACTGTGTCCGTCTACTGAGTATGCCAAGTGCTCAACGTTCAGTAATCGGACAAAGTGTCCGGCTACTGGTTATGACGTGAAAACATGGGAAATTCAGTAGACGGACACACTTACTAACACAGTTGTCTATCTCGACTACCTATTGGACCTACCTAGGCCTACTTACCTACCTCATTATTTATATTATTTCAGTCTGACAACAAGCATGAGTCCAAAGTTCAGCAAGAGGAAAAAAAATGAGAAGAAGAATATCCGCCAATATTCCCATCAGAAGATGACTGCAGCTGTCGCTGCTGTGAAAGAGAAACGAATGGGCATAGGAGCTACTAGTAAGGCATTTGGATTGAACAAAATCTTCACTCCATGAAAGAGTGACTGGTAAAGTTCCTGAAGATGTCACTACGATGGGACCATCTACTGTCCTTACTAAACAAGAGGAAGACATTCTGGAAAAGTGGGTTATTGAAACGACCAAGTGTGAGTTCCCCAGAAAAAATGTAATCTACTTGACTCAGTTCAACAATTATTGAAATCAATGAAACGAGAGACTCCTTTCAGAGATGGCAGGCCTGGCCAAACTTGGTACCTGTCATTTTTAAAGAGGCACCCGATACTTGTCACAAGAACGCCTGAGAGTTTGACCAAAGGTCTAGCAATCATCACAGAAGAATGCATCCGAAAGTGGTTCGATGACCTGGAAGGTTGTTTGCAGAAGCTTGATGCTGTCGACATTCTCGAGAACAGTGAGAGAATCTTGAACGGTGATGAAACTTGTTTCAGCTTGTGCCCCAAATCTGGGAAAGTTTAAGTACCCAGAGGGTGGAAGAACGATTACGACGTTAAATTCGCCAACGAAAAAGACAACGTACCTGTCTTGCTCTTCTTTTTGCTGCAGGAAAAATTGTCTCCCCAATGGTAGTTTTTCCTTACATCCGGCCACCTCATGAAATCGTGGAAAGCATACCTACCAGAGGGGTGGTTCATTGACAAGAGTGAATCGGGATGGATGAAGGGACATATTTTATTTTATTATGATTTTATTGTGACTGTGCTACCTACTCAAATAATATACGTTCCAGTTTCCTGTTTTATGACTTCATTCGATTTTTAAAATGAAACCTTTGAACTGTCCGTCTACTAATTTCCTTATGTCCGGACTTAGCTGAAAGGGTGTCCGGCTACCAGGTGGATGGAGTTCTTGTCTTTTAATCACAAAAACACATTTTGGGATCATTATTAACGCTAAATTATTCATGCTTCTTATTCCTGACCCTTGCTGATTTCTTTATTTGCTCACAGAATGTAATTTTAGTATCTAATATGATCCCCAGGTATGTTACTGTTGGCTTACTTGTGACCTCTGTATTCCTTTAGATTATGGTAGGAATCCGTTTTCGAGTAAACACAACAACTTCAGTTTTAGCTGCTGCTAATGTCAACATATGATCTCCCATCAACCTAGTGATCTTTACCATTACTTGATTCAGTTTGTTCTGTGCCAATTCTGTGGTTACAGACAGGATCACTGCCGCAACACCATCTGCATATCCAACAAGATAGTACTCTTTTGGCATTTCCAGTCGTAGGATACCATCGCATTCCAAAGGTAAGTAAAGCCAAAGTAGTAGTTAGCACATTAGCATGAGTGTTTCTGCTGCACATATGCATATCCCTACAAACGTTCAGTAATTAAAAAAAGAGAAAGAAGACATTCATTTTCCTCATTCCAAACCTGATCGTATCAACATTCACTCCCAGTTACTTTTTTTTTCTACGAACAAAGAATTCAATCGTTTGTTATCGTTGTTTTTGTTTCGGGTAGTTTGTATCTAGCATCCCGTGGTTCAGTTTACACAAACGGGATCTGAGGTGAGGAGGACCTCGATGAATTCTTCTCACACATTAATAGACATGGCTTTTACACACCAACACACAGACGCTGCCGGTGCCATCGTCAAATTCACATTAAGCCGCTCCCGACAACCGTTTTATCTGTATCGGCAGAGGGGACATGTCGGTTGATCGCCCTGACGATTTCATGCTTCCAGCGTCATCAGCTGATGTTCACCAGGAGAAATCTGACGACCACATCTTCTACTTGATGGACCCGATAAATCCCTAATGACAATACGTCAACATTCACACCCACCTTGTGTTCTCGAGTTTTTCCCTGATTATGTATTATGAAGATCATGTTTTGGAGAATTCGGATATAAAATTAAGGTAAATGAAACCTTTCTGCATACAGTTCAACCCCAAATGAAATTTCGGATTTCTCATCATGCGCTTTGCGTTTTCTGCAAAAATGGATGGAGGTAGTTTTTTCAGGTGAAAAACTGAAACCTCGCATCCGTGCCGTTTGATATATGGTGTCAATAACACGTTGCAATGTGTCACACACATTCCTCAGTTCATCGCCTCGGAAGAGAATCGTTAGATCAACTCAATTATTAGCCTACTAATGATACAATTGCGATAAAACTCATTTGGGGTAATCAAATCGTCTTTCTCAACTACCCTTCGAATTCGAGCAAGATCGGACCGATGAAAAAATGACGCTTGATGATTTTACGTACTCACAAGCGCAATGAAAAAACAAATTATTTTTCACTGATAAACTCCTCAGTCTAAATCATATACATTTCCAGAGAATTTTATCAATACAATGAAAACTGTAGAAGTAAGGATGCCACACTCGCATGCGTAGCAATGACCAATGATACGATCGTGGTGAAATTTATCTAGGATGATTAAATCGTCTTTTCTCGACCATCCTCCGAATTTTAGGTAGATAGTATGATAAAGTCGCGATAAAATGATGCTTGATGGATTTTACGTTTGCGCTTAAGCAAAATGAAGTATTGATGTGGGAACAATGCAGCTGATAGGGTACCATCTACAGCCTAATCCGCACATTCCTTGAACATTACATCAAAATCGGTTGGAAACTGTGGAAATGAGCTTGTTTCAAGGATTTCGGGACACATGGACAAACATACGAAGGACACGAAACGAAAGTGTATCAGAATGGTCTAAGACGTATATTTTAAATGCGGGTAGAAACTTTAATTTTGGCCATATTTTTTCATCTTCCGAAAGTGAAAACAATGCTTTCATTACCTACAATACACACTCGGAAGTAAAATCTTTTGAATCTGTTTGGTGGACATGGAACGATCCTGGAGGTTTTAAAAGAAGTTTCATTAAAGAAGCGTTTTTATTAAATACTGTGGCGTCTCAGAGGGAGGAAAAACGAATAAAGGATGAATAGAATCATCCAATTACTCAATGCTCGGCTGGGGGTCATACAATTTTCACAGGCACTTTGAATCCGTGCTTATTCAAAATGGATGTGAAAAGTCGTCCAAGCGAGTTCAGCTTTGTCCCCCTTTATGTGTCGGACCGGGTTTACTACCGGAGACGGAAGCTGAGCGGACATCTTTCCAGGCGGAGGATCTTCGGGACTGAGATAGAGCCGTGGGGTTTCGAGGATCGTTCCTAAATTATTCCTACAGGAGGAAAGCATTGTTGCGAAGACTGAAGCGACGCCTTCGGAGAACCAGGCCTGAGCTCAGACGACGAAAACATAGGCACTTGTTGAAAAAAGAAGAGTTCTCAAGAAGAAGAAGAAGAAGAAAAACGTTTATTGAACACATAGCTCTTCACAATGAAAAAATGCATTTGTTATTAAAATTAACATTACAACGTAGTTGATGTAACCGTCCGTCGGAGGTTCGAGCCATAATCCTAACTCGTTGGTTTCTAATGCTCTAGAATAATATTAAAATAACGCAAAATTTTCCAAAAAACTTAGAAATAAAATATGATAAATTGCAACCAATAGCCATGTGTACCTGGTATTACTATATATATCGGAGATCAGCCTTAATATTTTCTTAGAAATTAAACTGTTCCATAAGAAACTTCCTGTAGCGTCAAGCTTCTTTTCAAAATTGTATTAAGCAAGACCATCCCCTACCCCCATTTAAAATTTGTATTGCTCTATCCCTTGAGAGAGTTCCACTGTTGAATGCAGCCCATTTATATTCTTTAAGGACAGGATAGATACACAAAAAATGAAATACGTCTTCCCGCTCTCTTAAATTGCACAATGAGCACTCTTCTCTTGTGCTCGAACTATGTGGCGTACCATTTAAACTTAACGATTCACTTCGCAACTTGAAGAGCCAACGAGCACCACCCAACCCAATATCATCCGTCTGCTTAATAAAGCACTGTGGGATCTAATTCTCTATATTATGTATAGGTCTGCGATTCGTTCACCTTGAGTCGGAAGCTGGAGAATTTTTCGTTGTGATAACTTGACAGTAATTTCCCTACATTATCTTTCAATTCACTGCCATGGAGTGTTTCTAACGGGTTGGGAAGCTGATATCTCTCTGCCATTTCCCCATAGCGCCCCGCCCAAAAAATTCTCTTACGTGCAACCTCACCCGCAACAATCCTCGACAGGCGAGAATCGGACATCCCAGCTACCTTGGCAACATAACCAAGGTGCAGAGCCAGGGTGGACAGCGTACTTAGTTCCGTTTCCAGGTATACAATATAATTTGGGGCATTGATGGGTAGGTGAAAAAGCTTTTTTAAAAATAATAGCTGCACAGCTTCTACACTAGAGTACTCCATATATCCCCAAACCTGCGCACCATACGCTAAAATTGCCCGTACTATAGCATTTAACACCTGGAGCTTGGCCTGCAAAGGAAGACTAGAACTACCCAGCGCATTACCCCAAACATAATTCATAGTGAACTTTGCCGATTTAGCCTTCAGCTGGAGGCGCTTAAGAGTTCTCAAGGCAAAACGCGTACAAATATAATTTACTGTAGTGTGGTGAACTGGTACAAAACTGAGAAGCGGCGGAATGGAGCAAAATATTGTTGAACCCGACTTTTGTACAAGCTGTTGTTTTCTCAAAATAGGTCATGTAAATGGTCACCAACCGTTTCTTACAAGTTTGATGTTCACTGCGAACAAACCTAACGTTTCGCAATGGCAGAATTTGAAAATTTATAAACAAGAAAATGAATATACCTAATTTTCATGAATCATGAATACCAATAAGAAATGAATATCAATGTTATCGATGTGTAAGGCCACTTTTCAACACGGCGGACAAATTGACTCAAGAAAATTTTGTCAAACCGATGTAATTAAAATCCGCTGGAAAAACTGTTTTTCGTTCAAGAAAACGTTTGGGAACCTGTCCCTAAAACGACCGAGCTGAATTTTGAGTTTTTCAATTTTTTTCTCCAAGTAGAAGCTCTAAAAGTTGTTGCGAAGTGTCAGTCCTGTCACGCCTGTATTTGATGATGAAGTCACTCTGAAGTTCTCGTTGTTGGTTTTTCGCTTAAGTCTGGTATTACTTGCGGCAATGTCTGCAGAGCATAATTTTTCAATTAAAGAATTTTTCAGTTTTTTACGATTTTGATGGTCAATTTCATTCTCACATATCTTATATTACATATAGAGTACAATTAAAGAAGATGACATTTCATTCAAAGACGGTAGCTACAAAAGAAGATCTTTTGGAAGAAGATGTGATAGGGGATCATTTGAAATTTCATTTTATAGAATACTTATGAGTGTTTTATGCAGTGTGACAGAACTGACTAACATGTGACAGAAATGACCGGATCTGAACTAAAGAGGGTGTCCAGCATAATTTAATGTATGGATTCACATACAATAAGACCTGAAAGGAGATCAAAGTACACGGGAGATTCGTAGAAAATATTTTATTTATTACAAAATTCTTTAGAACATTTAAAATATTTCAACTATTGACGACGAAGAGAAGTTCGGTCATATAGGAAGGACAGTAGATGCGACCAACTGTAGAGATCAGTCTGAATCTATTCTCTTGCAGAAATATAAATAACTTACCTAGGAACAAGATTTATAAAGAGATTTACTGAGAAATATGTAGGAAACTGAACTATAAAAATGAACAAAACGTAACACTTAAAAATTCTCACCTAATAGGTAGATCAAAAATAGAACACTTTACTGAGTATAAAGAACCAACAAAAATGTGTCATTGTCCAGTAAAACAAAGGGGAAACATCTTTTTTCGCTTCTTCTTCTTATTTTTTCTGCTGTTTCTTTCTTCTTCTGAGGGGCCATTCTGAAGACTGAAAATTGTAAAAACGAGAATTAAGATGCGCAGAAAAAGGAAAACCTGGAAAATATGTAATGCCCAATTATATATCCATAGGTACCTAATTTCAAAGAACTGAAGTAGAACATGAGTTACTAACAGAAAAAAAAGTTCCAGTCTTCCAGCATGATCATATGAGCGAATTTACCATAATTATCGTATTACACTTCAGTTAAATTAAGTTGTAATTTGAGAAGTTTGTGCGCAAAGAAATTGTTACCAATTAATTTTATTGTGAACAAACTTGTTGTAAAAAATAATCTTCTATACAAAGATTTTGAGTTTCTAGATTTTTTTTTAAATTTTTATCGACTTTTTAGCACACTTTATGATGAAATTTGAGTACGATTATCAGCATAAGTTTGAGCTTCAATTTTTGAATGACCTTGGTCATGGTTGATAAACTTTTTTCGAGTAATATTCTGCTAAAAAAATATAAATTTAACCATTTTTAGCCGGTTCTGTAATTTTTGTGATTTTTTAGTAAGTACATTTTTTTAAATTTGACCAATTTAATGTTTTCAAAAAGTGTTGTCCAACAAATTCATCCTTTCTTTTGGAATTCTTAATTTTTGGCGGAAGAACGAGGTTTTTATCTCAATCCTATCGAGACTTATCGTCTGGAATGACACATCATATGTACATTTTTATATACAAATAAAAAAGTTAAAATTCAGGTATCATTTTAAATGCCTCAAAAGAGATTTTGATGAAGAACAGTTTTATTTTTAAAATTTCGGAGTCATTCAAATAGCATAATTTTTCAAGAAAATTCGCTAAAAGCACGTTTCCGAACAGTCCTTACAGATTTCAATAACCTGTAAAAAAAGGCTAAAAAACGGAAACCCCACTTCGAAATTAATTTTGTATTGGGAATATGAATTCTACAGAGGATTTAAAAGTTGCGAAGCTCATAATGTTTGTTGAAAGGAGCAAAAAGAATGAACGAAAGAACTGAATAAAAATCGTCATTCCTGTCACACACTGTCAGGTCCTGTCACGTGACAGAACTGACCGTGACAGGAATGACGTTTTCGCACATTACTGTTCAGTTGGCAGCCATATTGGTTTTTACAACTGTTCTGAGTCACTGGTTGAATTCGTGCTCCATGGAAATACTACCTCCCCTGCTTAAAACGTTTTTTTGTAATGCTTAAATATGGAAAAAAACAAGTGACAGGAATGATGAACAATAAAGGTACGCAACGGTTTTGCGTTTATTATACCCTGATTACGAGAAAAATCTGCTGTTGGACTTACCTACGGCATTTTTCGATGGAACTTCAAACTCAACTGAAGATGTTGATAGCAGCAGGGCGCTCCTCCGGATATTTCCCGAACCGCCACACGCGTCGCCAAAAAGGGGCTGCCCCTGAATTCAACGTTTGGGTGACAACACTTCCGAGCCTAATATAAATTTGTGGAAAAATATTCCTCGCCCACTTTCTGTTGGATTTAAGAGAGGGCATATGTAATATATTATCGGTATATCAGAAACATTCAGAAGTTCAGTGCTCAAAATAAATATTTTATAGTACAGTTCACCTTTGTGTCCTGGGGACACGTGACAGAACTGACGATCCGCCCTTCATCACTGAATAACTCGAAGATTTTGAGAGCTTTGAAAAAGATCACATCGGAGCGAAATAAAGAATTTTCGGGGTGTTAAATAAAAATATTGTGAATTCGAGCATTAGTACCAGCGTTATCGCGCAGTGACTCGATTTGTCCGCCGTGTTGAAAAGTGGCTGTAAAGTTATTTTGCGATACGGAGGAAGAGATGAGATAGGTTGTTTCGGGATAAAGCGTCTTATGTTTAGATGAAACAAATTTGTCTTATTGGAGATAAGGCGCCTCATCTGTCCGCACATGCGCAGTAGTGTTTTCCATTCACGATAAGGCGCCTCATCTCTATCTCCCTATCGTTTTAGGAACTCTCTAATACCCTTATTGTAGGTTTGATCGCATGGATCGCCCGCCAACCGCTCCCGGCGCATCGCAATCACGCATTCGCGGTCCACGTGGGACAGCATCAGGACTGGCCTGAGGGGTCTGTGACGTATGCAGCCGCACACTCGACCCTTTTGGAGGGACATAAAATTGGCCAATTTTTGTTTATAAAATAAATAAATACATTTGGCAAATTTTTAGAAATTGATTTAAATGTGGGACAGAAATATTTAAACTAGAAGGAACTTTGTCTCAAAACTATTACAGTTGAATTTCAAGGTAAAACCGAAGACCTACCCCAATGAGTTCTGAAATAAAGTAGAGCAGTCGTCTGTTCGTGTGGCGGGACGCGGGAAGGGTTGTGAGTCACCCTCATCTTTGTTTTTCTAGCCAGTAGCCAGTACTTGCAATATAAGTGTTAAATCATTGTAACGTCACCCAGAAGCTTTCATTAGTTTAACATAATAGTGGTTTAAGGTACAAGAAAGAAAGAGTATGGAACCTATCAAGTCATTCAATAATAAATCAAATTGAGAGACATAAATTTAATGTTCTAAAAGAAGCAAAAGTGCACAAAAACTACGTTTTTAGACCTTGAATTTCAAAATATTTTCGGGGGAGGGGCGCCGGAACCCCCCTTTTACTTGGGGGTGTTCCATACACCCTGGTAGGGGCATTAAATGAGTCTTGCACATTGCAATTTTCGCCTTTGGCCGGTCCTGCTTAGCATTTCATGAGCATCGGTTTTCTCTTTTCTACATGCTTAGTGTTTTTCAGGTGTTGGTGGTTTTGAGTCTTACTTAGATCAAGATTTCCTGTTATTCCCCTCTATCTGACCATCGGACTATTCTCCAGTACTCCTCAACTATCAACCACTAGCGGTCTTCAAGTTCTGCAGGCGTGAGCCGCATAGCCGTGTGCTAGTAGGTGAATAAATGACGGTAAATGATAATCCAACTCGCCGTCCGACACTCTCCTGATGACGTCATTCCTCCACCCGCCACAAAACGGGGTGTCCGGTCACAAGTGAAATGTTTGACCGCAGAATAATGCAATCCAACGGCGACCCAAACGACAAGCCATTCCAAGCTGGCCTGATGGTCAGACAGATGCGTCCTCGGCATCAATCAAGTTTCGTGTGTATCCAACCCTTTAACCCACGGCTGACCCCTGTGGGTCATTCCGGCCCTCCTTGGTAGATTTACAACTGAATTACCACTATCTCATTAACGGGAGGGTTAATCTCCCCCATCTCCTGTGCACCACCACCTCCTTTGTTACTCACTCACCTTTGCCCTGACAATTTGACAGATTTATAGCTCCGGCTGAAGCCCTTCCACAATCAAATCCATAAATCTGTCTTCTTCTTTATTACCGGTTACCCTTCCTAGACGCTGTAATGTATTTGTAGATGAAGCTATCTGCAGTAGGAGTGAATTTAATGAAAATAAGTTAAATTTCCACTATTTTGCGTGTTTTACAAGGTATAGGACACGAGAAAACCTTACAAAATCTACAGTGGGGCCTGCAGAGTAAAACAAGTGTTGTACTGTTAGACTCAGGCCGAAAACGTAAACAGTGGTTAACCGAAGTACCTATTGAACAAAAACTGACATAGTAGACATGCAAGTATAAAAGTTCCAGTCATGTACCATGATCGTATGAACGAAATTTCGTAAATGACAGAAAATTAATATTACGTCAAATTGTTTTGAAATTTCAGCTCTTTGAGTGCACATAAATTGTTGACCAATTTTATAGCAAAAAACTAGTTCTAAAAGAAATTCTGCAATTCAACAAAGATTGTGGATTTTTGGATCAATTTTTTAGCAATATTACTGGAGTGTAAGTTGTATTTTAGCATATTTTTTCAAATGTTCATGGAAATAAAGAGTTTTGTTCTTCCCGTAATTTTCTACCCTACATCGTCCAAAAGCCAGATATCCTGTTCATCTACTTGGGAGTGAATGCAGTTGTCGATACCTAACCGATTTTAAAGTAGTAGTAGTAGTCCGATACCTGTTCTTTGTAGGCATCTGCATGTATATTTCGTACAACAAAGTTGTATCTACCATCATAAAGATTCATATAACGTGCAGGTTTGTGTTTAAATATTACGATTTTATATAAAAGCTGTTGTTAGTACAATAACTAATTGAGTAGGTTGGTAGTAGAATTCGTGCTAGGTACCCACTCATGGAAAAGATGATTTCATAAAGCAGGGAAGGCACTCAAAACGAACTATTCCACGAGGCCTTGATTAAGTAAACTTGATGTAGATAGATGAAAAATTGAATGATGGGGCATAAAATAAAAAAGATGCCGAAATTGCGGCACTCCCGGACGGTCACTCATCAAAGTACAAACCAACCCCGATGTTGCTTAACTTCGGTGAATCAGACGAAAACCGATGTATTCAACGACATAAGGGCGTTGGTGAATAGAACTTTTTTTCTAGTTCGTAGGTCTGTATTCGAACCCAGCTATTCGATACCTGTGAAGATAGCTGATAAAGCAGCGTGTAAATGTAAAATAAATTCAATCTACTTCTACTCGATGTCGAATTCAAGAGAATCGTTGACATTGAAATACTAAAGAGACTTTAGCGTGACGATAGCGTTAGGTTATTCGTGTACATACATGTAAAAATACGTTTAGAATTACGCTAAGAGCATCTGCAGTTGCTCGCTCTAGACGCTGCTCTACGCTTTAACAAGGGAAAATCGTACGGGAAGAACAAAAACTCTCTGATTTTGCCATCATAACCCGCCCAAAAATGAGACAAAATTACCGTTACGTGACATTTAGAGCGATACGCTCTACTTTCTGATGATTATCGCTTACAACCAAATCGTTGCTACGGAACTGTATCTTAATTATTTATTATCGTACAAAAATCGTTCGGCATTCGTTGGAAAGCTCTCGAATTACCTAACCGTATTAGGTTAACCACTGTGCAGTGCGTGGCCAACAATCTGACGTGGTTGTCTGAATAATTGTTTACATTCAGGTGATCCTTCTCATTTGATTTTGTAAACATGATTGCAACCACTATTAGACTGGAAAGAAACTTGTAAGTTGAAATTTGATAGGGAGACTCTCAGGGGCATTGAGAGGCGATTGAAATGATGGACTCTTTTCTAATCAGCTGAGTAACCTAAATTCTATCTTGTTCTTCCAAGTTTTTTTTGGGGATGCAAGTTATAACATGTTCAACTGATGTATATTGGTGATTATATTGACATTTTATGTCTTTAATTTGGCACATAAAAGAAAAAAGCGTTAACAAAAAGCGCAAAAAAAGCGTTCCGGTTGGTTTTCTGATGATTTCCGCTTACAAACGAGTCATTGCTAGGGAAATGGTACTTCGTCGTTTTTCATCCCACAAAATTCGTTGACCATTCGTTCGAAAGCTCTCGATTTATAGAATCATATTATGTTAACTACTGCGAAGTGCGTGGCCAACAAGCTGAGTTATGAGCATGGTTATTTGAATAATTGTGTACACTCAGGTGATAATTCTCAATAATTGATATAGTGAACATGATTGCAACCGCTTGTTAATTTCTGATGATTTCATTGAGCTGGTGTTTCAATGATTTGATTCATAGCAGGTGATCCGAATATTGCGAGAACGGTTTAATTTGTGAAACGGTGGTTAAATCATTTTAATAGATAATTTCTATGCTTTACACTCTAGCAAGCTGTAATTTCGTATGTAGCCTCTTTAGGACATTTACTTGACGATGCCAAGGGTCCGGATCAGCTGAGTGGCTCTTAGAGCTTGCATACGAGTCTGCAACTAAAGACATAAAACGTTCCAATGTGTTTGCATGTTCCATGTTTTTGCCTTGTAGATTGCAACTGACACTCCTAATTCCAGTACTATAGTACTCTAGTATTCCAGTACCATTTTGGCAGTTTTTAGGCAAATGACACTTTTCATTTCAGACCTATCATATATGTGGCATAAGCGTTAAATCTACAACAAGAATATCACCTTTTAATTGTACATAAATTATTCTGGAATTTCAGAGATTTTTTTATATCAAAAATACAAGTGCCGTACCTCAAAAATTAGACGTCTACGTGAAAAATGGGTTTCGGATTAAGCACCCTCGAAAACCCCCAGGACCAGTACCAGTTTCGTGATTGCACGGCTTTTTATTTATTATTTATTTTTGGCAGTGGAATTACATAAATTGCATAAATTATTTATTCTATATAATAAAAATATAATAAAACTGCTCAACGAGAATGATGAGGATCGAAAAGATCGCTCAATTCGAATCAACAGAACCCTAACTTAAATTCAAGCTCTATATCTCCTGATTAATGTGTAAAAACTTTAGTCTTCCAAAATTTCGATCCATATTTGTTTAAATTGCAAAAGTGTGTCCAAAAGCGTGGTAAGACCAAAAAACAAAGGCCTCCTTCGTTTGATGAGAGCGGTTTTTGCGACCTTATCCGCCCGCCTCCTACTTCCAAGGTGCAAGGGCAATGCGCAAGGTGCGAATTCCTGTCTTTGCCTGCACTCCAGCCGTTACCTCCCCGTCAGGCCGCAATGGACAGCCCGTCATGCCTGTCAGGCCTGGATGGGCGGCTCGTTGGGCCGCAATGGTCGGCCTGTCAGGCCGCAATGGCGGGGGTTGGCAGGCGAAGCCCTCTAGTTTAATTATCATCTGGAAAGTAACACAAAGTGCCATCTTATGATTTTACTTTGTCCAGGATTAAATTTAAAAGGAGTCTGTCTAGTGCCTAAACGTTGTAATTATTATTAAAGGTTTCACAAAATTCAGAAGTGAAACGGAATAATGTCGCCCCCAGACGTGCAATAGGGGCTAAATCCGCACTCAAAGAGAGAGGAGGGTGTGACAGTACCATAAGAGATACAACTCGTACTAATAGCATCTGTGCTATGTTCTGAGAAGACCATGCGCACATGTTCTGAGAAGATGTGCTATGTTCTTGGATCCTCATCTATCGCCAAACGCAGCATTTCAAGAACTTGAGCATGACCCGGCGCAGGAGCGATGGACGTGCATTCTCTTGGATCTCACAGGAACTGTCAAACCCCCCCACTTAAAAACACTTGATTGAAGAGCAAGTATGTAAACCAGGTGGAATAGTTTACTGGTTGAGAACTGATGCTCACTAATAAATAGCTGCATTGGGGATTGAGGATAAAAAAGAGAAATTAAAACAGGATGGATTGTCAATGAATCTTCATATGAAGTATTCATGAGGTAATTAACCCCAAATCAAAGATTGGAACAATCGGGAATAATATAACTTGCTCAATCAGGAGACATACAGTGGGAGATGCCCACTTTGGGGACCTACGAAAATGGGAACTATGCCCGGGGAATAATAACTTGCTCAACTCTGGAAACATACAGCGGAAGGTGCCCACTTTGGGGACTTATGAAATAGGAAGAAATTAAGTATGTTTTAGAAATAATATGAGGGGAAAAATTGAGAAATTAATAGTCACAAACCAATGAAAGTATTTATGTATCCAAGGGAGTATAATGGGTATTCCTTGTGGAAACTCTGGCCATGTTCCTTCTGAAACATTAACGCCCACTAAAATAGTGTATCGGATTACTAGGCGTCAGCCGTACATAATCCGAACCAGGCTCTGCTACCATGTAACAGACTTATGTCGCCCCCAGTGATGTAATGGGGACTAAATCCGCACTCATAGAGAGAGGGGGGGGGGGAGGGGGGTGTGACATTACCATAAGAGATACAACTCGTACTAATAGCACATGTGCTATAAGCGGAGAAGATGATTTTCCGGTTCTTGGATCCTCATCTATCGCCAAGCGCAGCATTCCAAGAACTTGAGCATGACGCCCGGCGCGGGAGCGACGGACGCGCATTCTCTTGGTTCTCACGGGAACTGTCTCAGAAGAAGTTGAAAAAGTTAGGAAAAATATAGTAAGCAAGACAAAATACAAATTACGAAAATATCCAGTGAGTCGGTGATGTATCTAAGCTTGTTTCTTGGTAATAAATATGATTTGTACTTACTGGAATCGTTGAACATATTGATCCCCGATGAGTAAGAAAAGCAAGATACCCTCGACATCAGTCTTGTGACTGTCAAATCAGTTTCGAGTTATTCGGGTAGTTCTGAGTAAGTATAAGAAGGTTGTGTCAAAAACGGTTTATCAATTGATTAGTTAATAGATAATTACGTAGTTAGATAATGAGTCTCTGTGGTCAGTAGAAATTTTTAATGAGGAACCACAGTCGGTTCACAAGTTTACTGATGAATGAAATTAATTGGCAGACTATATAATTACACTAGATCCCCTTAATTGTATACTTTTAAGTATTCAAACATTTGGTTGAAAAATAAGACCTGACACATTGGTTCATTACATCAATATTTCACAAACACTAAGACTGAAAATTAGTAATTGAGTACGTAATAAGTAATTAATTATACATTAATTAACAAATAAAAGGGATTTAGTACGAACTGGGATAGTTGACACATCAGTTTGAAGATTGCATTTTTTCTTATAATAAGTAATAAATCATCAGTCGTTGTGGAATTAGTCGGCTGCATATTCATTGTGTGTTGGTTATTTAATCAGGACTCAGCCAAGGGGTAGAAACACAACTTCAACTCATCTCTACCCCCACTTCATTTTTTGCAACGTTTCAGGCCAAAAATTGGCCCATCTTCAGGTGAGTGTAGAGTGTGCGGGGTGGGTGTAGAGATGAGTTGAAATTGTGTTTATACCCCTTGGCCGAATCCAGATTAAATAACCAATATACAATGAATATGCAGCCGACTAATTCCACAGCGACTGATGATTTATTAGTGATTATAAGACGAAATTCAATCTTCAAACTGATGATGATCTTAGTCATTAATAATTTCATTTGTAGTGTCCATTTTCCGTTTAGGTCAATTCCGATGTGATGTTCCTGTTCGATTAATAATGTTGCCATATAGCTAAAATTGTCATTTACGTACCTTTCGAAGGAATCCGTCGTCACAAGCAAGTTGAGTACCGGGAGCGAACGTCTTTTTTTAATTATTTATTTATTTTGGCATTAATGGTGCACATTTTACAGCCATATTTTAAACATACTCGTAGGTTACTTAGGTATTACGTAGAACATTCTTCGAAACTAAACTGATACATTGCATTCATACAAATATTTAAATATAGCTTTGTAAATATCAATGTTATTTGTTCTAATTATAGATAAGTAATTGAAAGGTTGACAAATTAACTTATTATTAATGATATAATCAAGCAAAACGTCTTTTTCGCACTAAAATAAGAGACACTCCATTATCACCTGTTCCAGTGATTTTTCATTTTCCAGATCACAGAGCCTGCATTGTGGTGGGATTTCGAGGTGGATACGGTGCAGTTACGCTTCACAAACTCCATGATTTGTACGTAGTCGAACGAAGGTTCTGCATAGCGCTTCGAGGACGAGCCGCTCAACAAAGCAGGGACGCTTTGGGACTTGAGGCTGGATACTCTTATAGAAATGATCCACAGATCGAACTTTTATAGTCGATTTCCCGGGGGCGAACGTCTTCGATGTAAAGACATCATCATCAGGACGTCGAGACTGTACTTGGGAATGCAAATGATAATTTTACTGTTAATGCTAGCGGAAATAACCCTTTAGAGCAGTGTTTCTTAAACTTTTTTGACATGGATATGTCTTTTGGCTGGGGGTCAAGGAATTTTTCGCGACACTTTTTTTTCTCCACACAAAATGCAACGCTCCGGCACTTTTGATTATTATTAACTCGAAAAGTGAAGGCTAGGTAGAAATCAATGAGGTACTACCGCAATGTACTTCTACAAAATATGCATGGACAACTGATGATTTAACTATTTTTTTACAACCATTTTTTACTATCCCAACATAATGGAAAGTAATGTCCACTTTTACTTTCCCAACATTCCAACAGAGTGGAAAGTAATGTCCATTTTCACTTTCCCAACATTCCTAAAGAGTGGAAAGTAATGCCCATTTTTACTTTCCCAAAAGAGTGCAAAGTAATGTCTACAACTTTGACATATCTATGATCTATTGTTTTTCCCCCCTCAAGGGAGAAATTTATATATGGGTTTATCCTACGTGGTTTTTCTTATTTCACATGATGTTGGGAGATTATTTCCTTTCGTTCGTCTTTAGATTCTATATCCATGGTTTTCCATGTAGCCCCCTAGCAGAAACGAGATTGGCCATATACCCCCCACGGATTTTGATGTAGGTACCCATCATCCCTAAAAAATTATCAACATGTATTAGTACTGAATTAATAATACAATTCAAAAAAGATTTCCAGAGCTCAGGGATCATTGTTAATAAAATACGACTTCTTTAATTTATGAACAGTATTTGTAGAAAACAAATTTATAAACACATTCATAATAATATAAGATGAAATATTTTTAATAAGACGAAAGATTGGTAGGTAGGTACTTTAGTCACAAAGAAGGCCGTAAGCGTAAGTTCATTTTGTTAATAGTAAAATAAAAAGTCTTTAAACTCAAAATCAATCTTCGAAAAAATCACTTTTGAAAATAAAAGGTCAAAAAAAAAAAAAAAAGGAACGAACCACGTAATGTGTCTAAAAGCAGGGTTGAATGAGAAAACTCGGCACTTCGGGCCTCGCAAGGGTCTCTGTCCCTTGGCCCCGCCCCCCCCTGGACCACCCGGTTGCTCTCCGCTTTGGGCCTTCGGCTGAAATGCTAAAACATGGAACATGCTTTCTTCCCGCTAATTCGGGAACATTTTGTTTTGTTTTCTTGTAGTTATGATGTTGCAAAACTAATCAGCCTGCAAAACTATAATTAAAATACCACCTCAACCAACAAGGCTTAAATGCGGCCATAACTCCCTGAGAAAATTCAAATTTGATTATACTGTTGGAATGAGTGTTGAATTTTCCATCTCCCTAATGTGCCGTAAAAGTTTTTCAAGATGGTTCAATTGTTGAAAAACCAATCTGAAAAATGGATTTTGTCAAATCTTCAGAATGACCATTTTTTTCATGCTTTGTAGTCTAATAAAATCCCATATGTCAGATTAATGCGCCAGAATTTCAGCTTTCCAACGGTGTAGTCAGTTTTACTTTTAATTTGTTAATTAGGGGCGAAAATTATGTTTTAATATTGAAAATAATTGTTTTTCCAATGAAATCGAGGGTTTTCCTTGAAAAATGACCTCATATGAAAATACAAGTTTGGGGTTTCTACGTATTTTTTTACGCTGAATCGAGCTGTAACTCTTGCATATCTCCCCAAAACCGTTATAACCTAGTTTTACACTTTAACTCAAAAATTTTAGTTCATTTTGTATGACAAATTTTAGGGGTGAAACTAGTGAGCTAAAGAGTAAAACTACGTTATAACGGGGTTGGGGAGATATGCAAGTAGTGTTACCGTTCGATTCAGCAAAAAAATTACGTAGAAACCGACCCCAAACTCGTATTTTCATAGAAGGCCATTCCTTAAGAAAACCCCCGAAGTCATTGAAAAAACAAAGTTTTTCAACATTAAAACATAGTTTTTTCCCCTAATTAGCAAAGTAAAATTGACTATACCGTTGGAAAGCTAAATTCTGGCGCAGTTTTCAGGACTACATGCTGATTTTGCCATGTAGAATTTCATTGGACCTACAGAGTATGAAAAAAAAGTGGTCATAACTGTGCCAAGGTCTCACCGTAGGATACCGATGAAAAGAACATTAAATTTCCTATCAGATAGATGCTTGAACTGTATTAATAATTAAGGTTTGAGACATGAAAAACCGCTCTGAAAAAAATATTTTACCTGATTAAGGAAACTTAGAGTTTTTTCAATCGGGAAATTGAACTATGAAAACCAATATTTTTCCAAGGTGCAATCGCGGTATAAACTTTGCCAAGGTCTCACCTTTCCAATGATGTAGTCAATTTTACTTTTACTTTGCTAATTAGGGGAGAAAATTGGTTTTGTTTATTATGAGAAAACAAATCTTAAAAATTGAATTACTTGAAAACTGAGCGTTTAAAAAGAAATCTTCAAGAGGAACTTTCGATCAGAAATGAGCTCTAAAAAAGGATGTGTGTGTGTGTGTGTCGTTCCAGACGATAACTCTCCTTAGAAGTTTGATAAAAAATCCCGCCAAAAAAAAAAAAAAAAAAAAAAAAAAAAAAATCAAGCCTTCCAAAGGGAAGGATGAGTTCGTTGGCAAAAACTTTCTAAGCACATTAAATTGGTTAAATTTCAAAAGGTTTACTAAAAAAATCACTGCAAATGGCTAATAACGGTAAAATCGTTCAATTTATATTAAACTTGCCTGTAATACATACCTTCATTGGGATGTCCTGAAGACCATCCGTTGCTATCTTAAAACATCATTCATGGGTCAATCAATGCTAACATCATTTTTACTTCTAAACACTACGAAAGAAAAGACAAGGAGAAATTATGTAGACGTTGTCTTATTTGTGAACGACGAGACCTACCAGCTAATTGTTATTTCGAATATATTCAGCACACTAACATAGATAAGGTGTAATATAGGTAATTACATTATTACGTAATTCCTATAATTTTCCCTCCTTTGTAGGACCGTCTCAGATCGACACATGTCACTTATTGCTCTCTTCATTATTCAAATCTTCAATTAAACCCATCAAACCCCGTAGTTAGAACCAGAAATTAATTTCCATTGTTTTTTTTTCTTCCTCCTGTCCGATCATTCCGCCAACTACTATAATCGAAAAGACACATATGCGCTTTTCCATTGTCCTCTTGATTATAGAAGACGTATTAGGATGAAGGGAGAAAAAAAAGGAATTAAAACTGTATTGGACTAATGAAAAGGTGGCAGATATGTGACCATTTTATACCGAGAACGGCAGGATATGAGAATGTGAATGGGTCGTTCTGTTCTATAATTATCTCGCCGTATTGCATTCGTGATTATTCGTGTTTCTTCGTATCCCCTTTTGTTCGATGAGCTTCCTCGTACATTGAAGGCTTTGGAATGACTTTCAAAAAACAATGTTTCGTTACCTAACTGTTTCATTAGAAGAGAATCAAAGAGGATCGTCCCCAAGATGTATAATCTGCACATAAAAAACTGTCTAGCGTATTATTACGTACTCTTCAAAAATTCGTCCAAGCCCTTATTCTCATCCTTGACAAGACAAGATGGTTAATAATATTAACGCTGATTACACCATCGATGTTCCTATCTTGTGTATTAGTAACATAACCCAGTTTTATTACCCAGAGTATTCCATCCCCAAACTATTTCTTCAGATGTGAATTGAGAAGTGGACATTTTCAGCTTTTTAGGACGTCCCTCTGAAGCCAGGCTTTGTCAATAAAGGGACGACCTATTGGAATTGATCCAGGGGTGTGGAACCACCCGAGCATGAGAAAATAATGACCGCTTGCAAATCATCAGTCTCAGACCATTCTAAGACCGAATCCGTGGAAAAATTCACCTTATCTATGTTAGTGTACTGAATATATTCGAAACAACAATTAGCTGGTAGGTCTCGTCGTTCACAAATAAGACAACGTATACATAATTTCTCGTTGTCTTTTCTTTCGTTGTTTTAAGAAGTAAAAATAATGTTAGTATTGATTGCCCCATGAATGAAGTTTTAAGACAGCGACGGATGGTCTTCAGGACGTCCCTATGAAGCAATGTATTACAGGCAAATTTAATATAAATTGAACAATTTTTTGCCGTTATTAGCCATTTTCAGTGATTTTTTTAGTAAAATTTTTGAAATTTAGCGAATTTAATGTGCTTAAAAAGTGTTTGCCAACAAATTCATCCTTCCCTTTGAAAAGTTTGATTTTTTTTGGCGCGAAAACGACATTTTTACCTAAATCCTAAGGCGACTTATCGTATGGAATGACACACTCACACACCCAGAATTGTAGTGACATGATTCCTCCATAGCTAACTTTCGTTCAAACCTTCTCGCTCCTATTTTCAAATGATCATAGTTTGATCAAAATTAATTCTATTCTTATATTAGTCAAACTAGTTTGCAACCTATAACAATGTGCAATACCGGAAAATCATATTTTAATTCCTTCACCAAAAATGATTTAATTAAAATATAGATTAGTTGGACAAATATATCAGAATGCTGTGTATAGTTTGGTGGTCTAGATGCTCGCAAGCTCGCATCTCAAAACTGCATAACATCAAGTAGTCAATACCTTAGTAAAAATTCAGAATAGTTGGAAAAATGGATGGAGTGATTTGTACAGTTTAGTGGTCAAAAATAAATAATAATACTAAATCAAATCCTTTTAGTAAAATACAGATTAATTGGGAAAATAGAACAAAATGACATTTAAAAATATGTTTTGGAAATGGAAAAACGAAGTAAAGTTTTTAGGTTACCCATATTGAATCCGGGACTTCCCGCGTATTACTCCATAATGCTATCCACAGCGCTACTGTGTACCTTGAAGAGAACGAACAATCACAGTATATCACTCTTCGTGTGGTCGAGGTTTGAAGCATTGCCCGGCTAGTTGGGCCGAAAGAAGGTCGCGCTCCAGCCTCTCCTCAAAATTTCTACATTACAGCAAAGAGACGCAAGTGTGTACGTGCGGTATACACGCATAGGGTGTATACCTATTTGCCCAATTTACGTTAATATATTGGTTGAACTAATTATTTTCGTTTGATCTTAATTTATTTACATTATATGCCTCATCAATACAAGTTTATTACCCAAAGGTACAAAGAATAGGTACATATAGAATAAGTAGGTACTCGTACATATTTACCAGCACAAGTGTCTCTAATCACTTATTTATAGTACTATTGGAGTGGTCCTTAGAGTACTTATAATTTTGCTTCCGAGTTTACCTAAAGGTAGCGGACGCATTGTTTTCACTTTCGGGAGAAAACAAATTTTTGGTCTCCGAAATCAAAATTTCCACTCGCACTTTACGATTTAGACCATTCTGAACAACTTTGGTTCCGTGTCTGTCTGTCTGTGTGTGTGTCTGTCGCGAGTCCGCAAACCCTTGTAACAAGCTTATTTTCCACAGTCTTCATCCGATTTGGATGAAATTTTCAGGGAATGTGCGGGCTGAGGTGAGGAAAGTGCCCTATCAGTTTCATCGTTCTTGACTCAATATCTAACTCTGCGCATGCGCAAACGCAAATTTTACCAAGCATCATTTCTCACGCCCTGGTCGTTCGATCTCGCTCAAATTCGGATAGTAGTTGGGGGATGATGATTTGATCATCCCATATCAATTTCAACATGGTTGTATCATTAATGGCTACTGCGCATGCGCCAATATGAAATCCTTGTAACAAGCTAATTTTCCACAGTTTTCATCCGATTTGGATGAAATTTTCAGGTAATGTGCGGGCTAGGGGGTGGATGGTTCCCTATCAGTTTCCTTGTTGCGAAATCAATACTCCACTCAGCGCATGCACAAACGTAAATTCCATCATGCTCTATTTTTCCACGCCCTAGTCGTCTGATCTCGCTCAAATTTGGATGATAGTTGGGGATAACGATTTGATCATCCCTTATCGATTTCAACATGGTTATTTCATTAATAGCTACTGCGCATGCGCCTATGTAAATCCTTGCAACGACCTTAATTTCCACTGTTTGCATCCGATTTCGATTAAATTGTCAGAGAATGGGCGGGTTTGGTGGAAGATCGTCCCTACCTATTTCATTGTTCTACTAATTAGTTTATTCTGCGCATGCTCGAACGTAAATTACATTGAGTTTACCTAATTTGTTTGTTTCCAAATCAATGCTTGTTGCCAAATCAATACTTCATTCTCCTCATGCGGAAATGTAAATTCCATCATGTTCTATCTTCTCACTCTCTAGTCGTTCGTGTTTCCTTAAATTCGGATGATAGTTGTAAGAAGATGATAGGTAAGGGAGGAAGCTATGTGCCACACCCAACTTGGCAGACACATATTATTGTTGGCTGTGTTTGATCAATCAGCCCGTTCATCACGGTTAGGATAATTGAAGTTTGCCCCATCCTTACGCAACAGTGCTTATTTTAGAGTATTTTTATTTATTTAGATTATATACTGGATTGATAATCTTTATATTAACGTTTTTATAATGGGAACACGCGTAGTAAAATAACAGTTGTGAAATATGGCATCGGACGACCAGTTTACCATCGGCCTCAAAACCGGTCCAGGACTCGTGAATTGTTCGGGTGTGGGCAGCGTTTCGACCTCTGAACTTGAAGGCTTCATAATAGAAAGAATAAAAAAAGAGAAAAAACGCTTGGAAAAAATAACAGTGAAGTCTCATGTTCCAAATGTCCCTTTCCCCGGTCCCCATTGTCCAATCAAAACATTAACCCGTCAACCGGGGAGGCCTGAGGGTGAGGATATACGGCGACCTTCCGCATACATCATCCCCCTGTCTGCCGTATTTACATTTATTTTTTTTCCATGCGGTTGGCCCCTTTTTAGCATTTGGGGAAGATATTTCACAAGGCCACAAGATAATCGTTCACTCCCGACACATTTCGCTTCTGAAATGCCCGGTTGTATATATAAATATTATTGTTGTAGCTGTTATTGTTTGTTGTTTTATTTATGCGGGATAAAGCCCAATAAAGTACATAATTATAGATTACTAGCTGGCCCGGCGGACTTTGTCCAGACTAACATACAATTCATAAAGTCATGATTACAATAATTTATTCATTACATTTCATTATTCAAATAAAGGGAAGAAAACATTGAAAATAAATAATAAAGTAGTACGTATTAAGGATACGTATGAGTACGGGTATTAGAATTAGTTTCTATTGATGTATTGCCCAACCTTTTGGAGACGTTGGAAGATACGTCGGGCACTGTAAGTGATGGTTCATGGAATGAAACCATCATTTTATTCGTTTCTCGATGTTCAAGGAGACTCCCTATCAAATTTCAAAATCCTTGGGTGATTAGGAGAGAATTTAGCTGAGTCAGCTAATCTGCTTTGACGTCGTCATTGCATTCGACTCTTAATGTTCTAAAAAGGGACCCTGTCGAATTTCACATTCCTTGGGAGAAAAGGAGAGCATTTAGCTCAATCAGCTGATAAGGAAAGAGCCTATTATTTCATTTGTTTCTCAATGTTCCAGAGAGGCTCCCTATCAAGTTTCAAATTCCCAGGGTGGATAGGAGAGAATTTGGCTGAGTCAGCTGATCTCGTTGGGGCCCGTCATTGCATTCGTCCATAATGCCCTGGAGAGGCTCCCTGTCAAATTTTGCATTCGTAGGGTGAAAAGGAGAGAATTTGGCCAAATCAGCTGATAAGGAAAGAGCCCATAATTTTCATTTGTTTCTCAATGTCCCAGAGAGGCTCCCTATCAAATTCCAAATTCCTGGGGTTAATAGGAGAGAATTTAGCTAAGTCAGCTGATCTCGTTGGAACCTTTAATTGCATTCGTCTCCTAATGCCCTAGTGAGGCTCCCTATCAAATTTCAAATTCCTAGGGATAATAGGAGAGAATTTAGCGAAGTCAGCTTATCGGGTTGGGGCCCGTCATTGCATTCGTCTCATTATGTCTTGGAGATGCTCCCTGCCAAATTTTGCATTCCTAGGGTGAAAAGGAGAGAATTCAGCTCAATCAGCTAGCTGGGGTAATACCGCCATTTACAAGGATCTCGTAAATTGTTGTTTACTAATATAAAGTTGCTTCATAACCATCAAAAACGTTGTAATTCACTACTGGAGATGTTATTTTATAATTTGCTTCAAAATCTGAAGCTACTGAGTGCACACCTGGGCTGTGATAGACAAATGTGCTTAAGGTGGTCCATTAAGGCGGTATTACCCCATTTTCCCCTACTTGAAACCCTTATAGAAAGCTATTCATCGGGGTTAGCTGTTTTTTCGAACCATTCATTTTCAGGAAACAACGTACATGTAATTGAGAACGTTCTGATGAGCTGCCGAAGAAACAGTGGCGGAAGATTAAAGGGAAGTCGGATGACATTTTAATAAGGCGGCGGGCAGCCCTTTGGCGGACCGAGCGAGAGATTGAATTCGAGAGGCGTTTCGCCAGGTTGGGGAAGTAATTTCTACAGTTGCGGAGGAGGATATTAGCGGACAATGAGTGCGAGAGGTCCGCCTACTGCCGCGGTCACGTCTACATCCCCCGGTAATTGCTCGCTCAGGGAGTCGAGTCGATAATGGAGGGATCCCAAGCTTCCAGAAATGCAACCGCTACCTACTCCAGAACTGCAGCCATCGTACAGGTTGAGGTTTTCAAGAATGCAACGTGCGTTCGTGCAATACGTGCAACCCTTACGTCATATGCATATTTTCTGGTATAACGCAACCGTTCTGAGTTTAACAGGATGTTCATAGGTGCACTGCAATCTACCACCAAGAGTTCACGAATTGTTTCCCGCTGTTGCATTCTAATAATTTCGAGCATATAACCACTGCATGTGATATTGAGTGTTCCTAGGAGAGCAATAAAATTATCGGAAAATGTACACTTACCGAATTTTCATTAACTTTTTACGTGTTATCTCTACCTCATCCGGTCATGACGCTGTCTGACAGTCCACGAATCCTAGCTACAAGTATTAACACAACCAGGGGCGTCACTAGACAAAAATATTGAGGGGGGAAGTATCATAAAATTTCCAACTGAGCCAAAAGTTTGCCCAACTCAAAAACAGGGAAATAACACTTAAATAAATAATAAAAAATCTAAATAAAAGGTGCTAGAGTAAAAAAAAAAAAAAAAAAACCTGGGAATGAAAGTATTTCCAAAATTCAATAAAAGGATTCAGAGCAATACACAGCACATCTTTCGAGGGAGGGGGAGGGGTTGATTTTTCCTCAGGATATGGTTGAAACTTGTGCCTTACATACCTACGTAGCGTTTGAAAAAGCTTGCATACGAGTCTGCAACACATTGGAAATTTTATGTCTCCAGTTCCCACCACCACTCCTCCCCCCACCCCTTTCAACAAATAATTTTGACGAATAATGTTCAAAACAACAATATTTATTACAATTGTAACAGTTTCAATGATTTCAATAAACTCTTGTAATAAAGCAATTATCTCTACCCACGGCTTCATTTTGGCGTTTTCTCGAAGTGATTTCTAACGTGGAAACTAATAACAACCAAACAAGCGTAATTATTTACTACATCCATTAATAAAATTAATAAATATAAAGTGGCGACATTAGTACCAAGAACAAGTACGACAGAAATGCGTGATAAATCGAGAGCTTTCCAACGAATGGTGAACGATATCTGTCAGTTGAAAACTTAAGAACTCCATTTCCCCAGCAATGGCTAGGTCTTACGTGAAAATCATTGGAAACCAACGGAACGTTTTTTTTATAACGTAACGCTAAACTAAAATAAACAGAAAAATGTATATAAATTCGAAATTGAGGACAAAACAAAAACTCGTAAACGAGTTCCACTATCTGCTTTACAAGCAGATACCATGTTACATGGATATGTCTTTGGGGATTTCATTACGGTTGTCCTCGAAAGTTGTAAACAAATCCTTTAACTTTGGACTGTAGGCGACGAAATGTAGGACAAAGAATTTATTCTATTATTCTTGGAGACACAATAAGCATACTATACATACTATTAAAGTTATTTCTCCAACACAGACCCTATCATTTTAGCGAATTTTCTTAGAAAATAAAGCTATTGCAATGGCTCCAAAAATTTTAAAATAACAATTTTCAAAAATTTTCTTCATCGAAATCTGTTTTGAGGCATTCTGAAATGATTCCTGTATTTTAACGCTTTTTTATATGTATATATATATATATATATATATATATATATATATATATATATGTATGTGTCATTCCAGACGATAACTCTCGATAGAATTGAGATAAAAACTTCGTTCTTTCGCCAAAAAATCAAGCATTTCAGAAGAAAGGATGAGTTCGTTGGACAACAATTTTTGAGCACATTAAATTGGTCAAATTTCAAAAATGTACCAAAAAAATCACTAAAAATGGCCAAAAATTGTTTAATTTCTATTTTTCTGCAGAATTTTAGTCAAAACTAAATTTTCAACAATTAACTAGGACATTAAAAATTTTTGCTCAAAATTATGATGAAAACCGTACTTAAATGTCATTAAAATTTGCTAAAATATCTATAAAAACTGCAAAAAAAGTTGAAAATCAAAAATCCCTCTTGAATCAGTGGAATTTTATTTAGAATAAGTTTTTTGCCATAAAATTGGTTTTTAACCATTTCTGTCAACTAAAATTGCTCCAATTTCAATGCAATTTAACATACTATAGTACGATAGACAGTTAAAGAAAATTCGCTCATACGATCATGCTGCATGACTGGAACTTTTTATGTTCATGATAGCCTGATTTTTCATTAATAAATGAAATTATATAATTTATTGTTTCATTTGATAACGTTTCGTTCTCTTACTGAGGGCATCTTCAGATCTTGCTTTCTTGACATTGAGTTGACTTGGTTAGCCACTGTTTTATTTGACAAATCCGTTATATTTGGATGTTTATAAATTTTTTTCCTGGACACACCAAGATCTGAAGATGTCCTCAGTAAGAGGACGACACGTTATCAAATAAAACAATAAATGAAACAATTTCATTTATTTTCCCTCGGCCGCATCCCGACTAATTCCAACAAAACAACGGTTTACTCATAGAAATGTTGAAAATAACTGTGGAGAGAAGCCACTACAATGAGTTGTTTTTTACAGTCGACTGTTGTCAAGAGGATGATAATGTTTCCTATGGAGTGGAGTAAATGATGCTATTACTTTACGTTAAGAATATTGTAACCGGCTTATTAAAATTTTTTATAGTCCAATCAACTTAGTTTAGGAATGTAGCCAGGTACGTAAGGAGGGGGAAATTGGTAGCTTGAGATGTGAACATTTATCACATAAATCAAGCGCTTTCCAACGAGTGGCGAACGATTTCTGTGCGATGAAAACTGCGGAAGTCCCATTCCCCTAGCGTACGTGAACATCATTAGAAATTGTGACATATTTTTTGCGTCACGAAAATTTTTGGTTGACCCCTCAGAGCAAAGACATATCCACGTCAAAATGTCAAAATACGGCTTCATAAATGCATCAAACGGCCTCCCATGCTAATATAGGTTGTTCCATTGAAGCCTCACGTTCAGAGTATTATGGATAAGTTGGTGGACAGTTGTTTTGAGTATGACTCCATCAATTTGGAAAACGCTACTTCCCAATGCTTTCTGCAACCGCAGGGGCAATTAATTTTTTTACCTGTCCGCCAATTTACCCATAGCATTTAGTGAAGCATTTAATCGCCTAGATCAGGGTTGCTGGCAAGATTTTTACTAAGTTGTCCTTCCACAGCTTCAAAGTGGTTTTTAAGCAGGCCAGAATGTGCCCATTGGGTAATGCTTGTGAAAAGGACAAAGTGGTCCATTTCGTTAGTAATGGTATGGTATTACAATCAATCTTCTATCTATCTATCTATATTTTCTGGTATAACGCATCCGTTGTAGGTTTAACAGGATTTTCATAGGTGCACTGCAATCTACCATCGAGAGTTCACAAATTGTTTCCCGCTGTTACATTGTAACAATTTCGAACATATAACCGCAGCACGTGATATTGAGTGTTCCTAGATTTTGCAGTAAATACGGGTAGGTATATGTCTTCATAATTACATAAGGCGGTCTTTGCACGTAAACTTATAAGCCTGGAATGCAAACGCCCATTCACAACTCATGCGAGTTTTGTTCCGAGAATCCCCAGAGAATATTCGACCACAAGTGCAGTTTCGGGTTTTCTCGGCCGTTTACCGAAGTTTGCCGAAGCCAATGGAGGGCAAGAAGCTCCCTTCACACTCTTCAAAAATTTTTCAAAACATTGTGTTTGTTTTTACAATCTACTATTGATGCCAACAAACCCCATCAACTTGGTGTCCGACAAAAATTAACCAAACTGATATAACTTTCCAACACATAGGTTTGTAACATTTTAGTTACAACCAAATGGGAAATCATTTTATGAAAACATAATTGTGACCATCTTCATTTTCATTCTCGTTAAAGATAATGTTGTACAGACACGTAGCCTTCAAAGTGAATTGACACATTCAATAAATTATGCCAATTGGACCGTTGATTGTTAAATAATACCAAGAGTTGGCGACAAAGTTTAGGAATTTCGAAAACTACGCCGGACCCATGTGGTTTTAGCAAATTTTCGAAGAAAATTAAGCTATTGCTCTCGCCTCAAAATTTGTAGAATGTGAATTTTTGAAAAACATTTATGCAGAAATCCGTTTCAGGCTATTCTGAATCATATTCTGAAGTTTAACGCATTTTTAGCGAATTTTTGAAGAAAATTAAGCTATTGCTCTCGCCTCAAAATTTGTAGAATGTGAATTTTTGAAAAAATTTTATGCAGAAATCCGTTTCAGGCTATTCTGAATCATATTCTGAAGTTTAACGCATTTTTTTATGTATGTATGTATATATGTATGTATGTATGCATGTGTCATTCTAGACGATAACTGTCCGTAGAATTGTGCTAGAAACTTCAAACAAATTTTCAAATGTTAAGAACACAAAACGAAAGTTCAAGTTCGTTGGCCAGCATGATCGGATTACATCTTCGGGTTGAAATTTTCAAAAATGCAGTCAGAAATTTCAAAATATCCTGTTTTTTGCGATTTGTTGTGCGAAATATTTTTTTCAGCATACTAACATGTGGTATATTCGGAATCAGCGTAAAATTTCCTATAAGAATATGTATCAAGTTTTCAAAAATTTCAAAGTTGAAAAATCAGTCAAAAATCGAAATAATGCCGTTCGTTAGTTGTAAAAATCGGTAATATTTGCATGAAACATTGTCCGAATTCAGATTGAACTACTCTTATGGAAGTAAGAGTACCTCCTAATTATTTTTAATAATTTGATTCCATGTTCGTCTATCAAAATCATAAACTAAAATTTCTCTACACGATCAATAGCGACTGAAATGTCGAAGATTTCTTCAAAAATTCGCTCATGGGGTCATGCTGCATGACTGGACTTTTTTATGCATGTATGTATATTTGTATGTGTCATTCCAGACGATAACTGTCCGTAGAACTGTGCTAGAAACTTCAAACAAATTTTAAAATGTTAAGGACACAAAACGAAAGTTCAAGTTCGTTGGCCAGTATGATCGGATTACATCTTCGGGTTGGAATTTTCAAAAATGTAGTCAAAAATTTCAAAATAACATGTTTTTTGCAATTTGTTGTGCGAAATAATTTTTTAGCATACTAACATGTGGTATATTCGGAACCAGCGTAAAATTTTCTATAAGAATATGTATCAAGTTTTCAAAAATTTCAAAGTTGAAAAATCAGTCAAAAATCGAAATAATGCCGTTCGCTAGTTGTAAACATCGGTAATATTTGCATGAAACATTGTCCAAATTCAGATTGAACTACTATTATGGAAGTATCCCTGTATAACCAATCCTAAAACCATGCTGTTTAAAACGTAGGTAGTAGGTGCTTGTTAAAAAAAAAAAAAAAAAAAAAAAAAATATATATATATATATATATATATATATATATATATATATATATATATATATATATATATATATATATATATATATATATATATATATATATATATATACAGGGTGTCTCAACTTAAGTAGGCAAGACTTCAGGGATCAATTCTACAAGTAATTTGCAACAAAAAGTGTCTCTTGAAGTGTTATTTTTTAGAGGCTTCGTTTTCGAGTTATTGACGATCTAAGATTTTTTTCGTGTTTTCGACCTTATCTCCTAAAAATGGCTGTGACCCCATCATTCTTTGAGTATTCTCAAACCTGAGGATACCGTTGGAAAGAACGTTAAATTTCCTATCTTTTTGATGCCAAATCATAATTATTCAAGAGAGTTAAGATACCGAAAAAAGAGGTCAAAGTACAAACTTTGTAAAATTCTAAAAATTTGGGTTTTTTCAATCTGATTCCTCCCTCCATAAAAAAAATGAACAGTCGTTTGCAAGTACAGTAAAAACTTCAAAATCTTATCAGCTTTCTAATGGTATAGCCAAAAAATTGATAAAAGTAACAACAAGGAGAAAAAGCGGCTTTTGAATGCGAAAAAACGTGGTATTAATCCATGGATTTTAGGAAAAAACGATCTCCCACAACTTTATGATTTAAATGTCGAATTCTACGTAATTTTTCACGCTGAATCGAATGGTGACACTTGCAGACCTCTACGACTAACGAATAAGGGCGAAAGTGCCCTTTGACCCTCGAAACTCAGAGAAGGGCACTTTCGCCCTTATTCGTTAGTCGTAGAGGTCTGCAAGTGTCACCATTCGATTCAGCGTGAAAAATTACGTAGAATTCGACATTTAAATCATAAAGTTGTGGGAGATCGTTTTTCCTAAAATCCATGGATTTTCGTTTAAAATACCCCGTTTTTTTCGCATTCTAAAGCCGTTTTTCTCCTTGTTGTTATTTTTATCAATTTTTTGGCTATACCATTAGAAAGCTGATAAGATTTTGAAGGTTTTACTGTACTTGCAAACGACTGTTCATTTTTTTTTATGGAGGGAGGAATCAGATTGAAAAAACCCAAATTTTTAGAATTTTACAAAGTTTGTACTTTAACCTCTTTTTTCGGTATCTTAACTCTCTTGAATAATTATGATTTGGCATCAAAAAGATAGGAAATTCAACGTTCTTTCCAACGGTATCCTCAGGTTTGAGAATACTCAAAGAATGATGGGGTCACAGCCATTTTTAGGAGATAAGGTCGAAAACACGAAAAAAATCTTAGATCGTAAATAACTCGAAAACGAAGCCTCTAAAAAATAACACTTTATGAGACACTTTTTGTTGCAAATTACTTGTAGAATTGATCCCTGAAGTCTTGCCTACTTAAGTTGAGACACCCTGTATATATATATATATATATATATATATATATATATATATATATATATATATATATATATATATATATATATATATAATCACAACTGATGAGTTTACTCTGTGAAATATTCCGTCCTCCGATTCTCTCGGTCGCTCTCTTTAATGTTTCACGCTCAACTGGTTTAGGACTTGATGAAGCTTTAATACTGACTGTGGCTTAGAAAATATCAGCCATGAAATTATGAAGAAGTTCTATTTATGTACGTACTAGCACGCAGTCCAAAGGCCACGCTCCGCTTGGCCGTCAGTAACGTTAATCTCAAGGCCTCCCTCCATCGAAATCTATGAATATTTACCTACATTTGTCTTTAAATCTACAAGATTAGTTTAATAATAATAAAGTATGAGTACCTCCTAATTATTTTTAATAATTTGATTCCATGTTTGTCTATCAAAATCATAAACTAAAATTTCTCTACACGATCAATAGCGACTGAAATGTCGAAGATTTTTTCAAAAATTCGCTCATGGGGTCACGCTGCGTGACTGGACTTTTTGCTTTTAAAAATGTACTGTTTCAATGAATACTCTTATCAAATGTGTTATTATTATTATCACCTATTTTTTTAAAAAGAATTTAAGCTGCGTTTCAACCGCAAGGGTCATTAGCGGATATCAAAAAGGGGTGTCAAAAGGACACTGCAACAGGCACGATTCTAAGGGGGGCCATGCTGACCGTCCGTCACTAAATGGATTGCTATCACGGACTCCACTGGCAGATCGGAGGGGGAGAAATAATAATAACAATAATAATAACCCGCAAAACGAGGCATCGTCGCACTCTGCCTCAAGGGATACAGCGATGACCGCTTTGTAACCCCTACAGCGGATAAAAATACCCCGTAATAAAAACTAAACTACGACTAGATGATCCTTACAAATACATAAACCTTATCGATAAATATATAATGATAAATACTATACATCTTAGTTGAATAAAGGTATGACTAGATGTGCATAAATCAATAAATATATCACAGATCAGAATATCACAGTTCGTTGTAAAGCTCAGTGGCTCTCAGGTACAACAACAGGGACTGGACCTTGTCTGGTCCTGACAGAACATCGACTCACTGAGGGGGTGAATGCTGGACCCTAAAGTCCATGAGGACTGGGCAATCCTCCGAAAAGTGGCGGATAGACAAATCACCCACACATCTCCCACACACAACATCACGAGCTACTGAATCTAGCAGGTGTCTGTGAGTAAGACCGGTATGGCCAGTGGCTACCTGATTGACCACTATTCGGTCCCTCCTTGGAAGGTGGGTCACGAAAGGATCAACCGGGCAAAGGTATTGGAGAACTCCACGCAGACCAGTGACCTCGCCCTGCCGTTGCACGAGCCAGATGTAATTGGCTTTATGCTGCATCTAGTAGATTTGATCCTCAATGCGCATATGCAACATTTCAATGGAGTCATCACCAATTGCTAAGGCATCAGCACACTCATTGCCGCGAATACCTACATGGCTTGGCATCCACATAAAAGTTATGTTTGTTCCTAATGTTGTGGCTCGGTTAGTGACACACGCAGGCTCTGTATTAGGGGATCATATGCATATGTGTCCCTAATCGCCTCGATGGTACTCCGTGAGTCACTACAAATCACATAGTTTCCAACTCCCAATAACTGACAGTGTCGAACAACCATTAATTATCACCTATTATTATTATAATTACATTTTTCTATTATATCATGTATCTTTTTCTACCAGTGTTTCCTACTTGTGATTTACCAATGTTTCTATTTTATGCATTGTATAACTTTATCAAAGAACATACCTATTGATTCAACACATCTGTTACATCTTTCAAACATCGTCAAATTCTTCTTTTTTTCAACCATTTTAACCGTCATGGCAGGTGGGTACCTGAGTTGGCCTAAAGCTTCGTTCTAATAGTAACTACTTCTTGAGGAGCTTTGGGAATTTTACTTAATTTCTGGCGGGTCCCAGCCATATTCATATAGCCACCCAGTCCCGAGGCCCGAAGGGCCGAGTTTTTACGTAACAATGTAATGAAGACAGGAAAATTGTTATTTGCAATTACTGCCTGATTGCATGTTAAGCTAATTGTTGAAGCACAACATCCAAATTGTCGTCTCCCTCAAGGGAACCCTCGTATTAGAAGCCTCGTACGTACATCGATGCCAGATGTCGTCTTAAGTAAGTAGGCGGAACGAGGCAATGATTTTACCTCTGTCTTCTCCCACCATTTTGAACTAAAAGGCAAACAAAAAACCCGACGAACATGGCACCTCAGTTCCCTTAACAATACACCGACAACCCTCCCTCAAACAGAAGGTAAGAAACCCCTGAAACATGCGAGTGAAAAATCATTTCGGGAATCACAGCCCTCCCACCGTGAAAGCGGCAGGAATTAGCTACAGGTAGTCAGTCAGTCGGATTGAAAGGTGGAAAAAACTGGGGCTTCAAGGGCGTGTTGGGTTTTATTGAAATATTTTTTCTTTTCGGTCTATCCTCAAAGAAGGCGTTTTTTAGACGAGACTTTGAGTGTCGGGCGTGTAATGAGGCCGCGTCACGAAAGGGCCGTCAAAAAGTGAAGTATAATAGGAAAATCTGTTGTAAGCATCGCAAGATGGTTTGTTTCGGGAACAATAGTGAGCCACCGGCCAATCGGTTGTCGTGACGCAACGGCGGCGGTATTTTTGAAAAAAGAGATGTAGAAATTGATTTTTTTGCCGTACGAATCAGATGAGTGGGATTTTCCTGTTGTGAACAACTCAGAGGGTTCGCTTTTTGAAGCAGCCCCAACAGCTTCAGGCTTGAATAATTTTTTATTTTTATTTTTCCATAGTTGAGTCAGTTGCACCTAAAGCACCTCGACTTCATCTAATCCAGTGATTCTAGCAGAGTAAACCTGCGCACTTACATTCGAACGCTCATTAAAGTTGGCGTCTTGACGTCTTGGAGCTGTTTTTTCGCATAAAAACGCACGAAAATAACTGAGATATGGTTGACTTTAAGCTCTAAACTGGCCTATCCTGAAGCTTTTTCACTTGGAAACGCACACACACAGTAAAATTACACGATGCCTGCTTTTTACTTAGTAAAAAAAGAACAAAAAACCATGATCGAGATCTGAAAAATGCATTAATTCGGCGACGGCCCATGGATTGAGCATGCACGCGAGTATGAAGAATGTCCACATGGCCTGAATGTCAAAGGATCAGCTTTTGTTAATGCTGCAAAGAGATCTAAACCTGAATGTACATGGATTTAAGTTGATTGGTTCATGCAATAAAAACTTTCAAAAATTACCGCATTTATTATTTCACAAATACCGCCCCATATTCCAACTTTATATACTACTTACAAGAGTAATGTACTGATTAAAATACTTACTATAGTCGATTAAGCATAGCAGCAGCGAAGAGGAGGCGGCAGCAATATACCGAATCGACGTGTAAGGTAAGATTATAATGGGGATGCCCCCCAAAAGCACGAAACGCTCACAAATTGGGCCAAAAGAGCCTTCACCATCGTATTGAGATTTTTATAAGCCTGTTTCCTGGCGGCCACCAGTGCGCGCCAAATTAATGCATTTTTCAGATCCCGACCATGGTTTTTTGTATTTTTTTACTAACTAAAAAGCAGGCATCGTGTAATTTTACTGTGTGTGTGCGTTTCCAACTGAAAAAGCTTCAGGATAGTCCGGTTTGGAGCTTAAAATCAACCATATCTCAGTAATTTTCGTGCGTTTTTATGCGAAAAAAACAGCTCCAGGATGATGACGTCAATTTTAATGAGCGTTCGAATGTGAGTGTACAGGTTTACACTACAGATTCTCAACCCCCTCAGACCCACTATCCATCACTCACTTTGAATGACAATTTTTCAAATCCAAACATTATCATTGGTCCATTGGCAACATATGTGGTTTCCATGTCACTGTAGCAACGCGTTTCTGACGCTATTTAGTAAGATAATTCTTGTTTGAAGTTTAAATTATTGTTAACGCGATCTCAACAGTATACTAGAGAGTTCCTAAACGATAAGTCAATTGAGATGAGGTGCTTGGGGATTTTATCATCTGCGGCGAGCCACAGCATATGCTAACCTGATGAGGTCAAGAGGGTCGAATTATTGTTTTATCTTAGAGTGACGGTACTTATCTTTAAGTAACGCTGAACCACCAAGGGGATTTTCCCGCCTATCTCGTGTGTTCAGTTTTCAGCATTTCTACGTTTTCTAGTTTTTTTCTCATTCACGGAAAGGTTTCGCAATGGCAGAGTTTAAACATTAATGAACAAGAAAATGAATATTAACTTTGCTGAATCATGAATACCAACAAGAAATGAAAATCTCTGTTATCGGTGTGTAAGGTTACTCTGCTATAGGGAGGGAGAGATGAGATAGGAACTAAATCACTCGCGACGAAGTTGTGGAAACCCATTTCAAAACGGAAGTTAGACAAAAACGTTGTCTATTCCCACGAAAAACAAAGAGTTACAATGTTAAATCGATTTCGACGGTTAGGCCATCATCAGTAACAAACAATAACTTATTTGTTACTATTGTTGATATTTGTTGTTATTGTTTGTTACTGATGATGGCCTAACCGTCGAAATCGATTTAACATTGTAACTCTTTATTTTTCGTGGAAATAGACAACGTTTTTCACTAACTTCCGTTTTGAGATGATATAGGTTGTTTCGGGACAAAGCGTCTTATGTTTAGGTGAAATAAAGTTGTCTTATTAGAGGTGAGGCGCCTCATCTCCCCGCACATGCGCAGTGGTGTTTTCTCATCCCTATCTCCCTATCGCTTTAGGAACTCTCTACTATCCACTATGGCTGGTAAGTTTATTTTCCATGACGTTTTAGTATTTTAAGCGAAAAAACCACTAAGATAGCACTTAGTTTTGTTTGTTTACATTTTCAACACTAGCTATATCTCACCAATATACAGGGTGTCCCATCTAAACGGGCCCATCGGGAAATTACAGCCTTACGGTGCGAGCTATCGAAAAATTGAACTGGACCTTTTTTGTAGTATTTCAAATCAGCTTCACGATGCGGAAGTCCGATTTTTATTTTTCTATGTTTTAAGGTCTCAAATCATTGATTGAAACTGACGGTTTCCTCTTGACCCCCCTTTTTTATTGCTTTTTTTCGATTTTAGGTTGAATTTGGAACAGAAAATGCCTCAATGAAATTTTCTTTTTGGGGCTTCGTTTCTGAGTTATTCCACTTTTTGCGGAAGTCCGATTTTTATTTTTCCATGTCTCAAATCATTGATTGAAACTTACGGTTTCCTCTTGACCCCCCTTTTTTTTATTGCTTTTTCCGATTCTAGGTTGAATTTGGAACAGAAAAGGCCACATTGAAATTTTCTTTTTGGGGATTCGTTTCTGAGTTATTCCACTTTTTGCGAAATACAGAAAATCGCCGATTTCTTTCAGACATTACCCCAACACTTTGTTACTATTTTTAATCTTCAATTTTTGAGAAGTTCACCACACTTTTGAAATCAGCATTAAACTACCAATTATCAGACCCCAGCTTCCATAATTAACAATCACCATCAGGGGGATGACATTACACTTGAACCGCTTACGATTTAAAAAAAGTTTTCCAAATCGTCGTTTGAAAAAAAAAAAAAAAAACCCTCAAACTGTTCAGTACACACAGAATCACTGTTCAGAATACAGTTTAAAAAATGTAACACAAGGAGACTTCCAGTCAGTTGTGTTGTGATAAATCGAAAATGCCACCTGCTCCTTCTGCAGCCTCTGCTCCTTCTCCTGCAAACTGTATTCAAGGGTCAAGAAAACAACAGCTTCTTGATACTTATTGTTCAGTCTACACTATGATCTTCATTATTTAAAGAACCTTACATTAGTCCAGAATACGGCGTCTCATACGTTCTTCTAATAAATGAGTAATAGTACTGAACAGTTTGAGGTTTTTTTTTTTTTTTATTTTTAAACAACGATTTGGAAACCTTTTTTTAAATCGTAAGCGGTTCAAGTGTAATGTCATCCCCCTGATGGTGATTGTTGATTATGGACGCTGGGGTCTGATGATAGATAGTTTATTGCTGATTTCAAAAGTGTGGTGAACATCTCAAAAATTGAAGATAAAAATAGTAAGAAAATGTTGGTAATGTCTAAAAGAAATCGGCGATTTTCTGTATTTCGCAAAAAGTGGAATAACTCAGAAACGAATCCCCAAAAAGAAAATTTCAATGTGGCCTTTTCTGTTCCAAATTCAACCTAGAATCGGAAAAAGCAATAAAAAAAGGGGGGTCAAGAGGAAACCGTAAGTTTCAATCAATGATTTGAGACATGGAAAAATAAAAATCGGACTTCCGCAAAAAGTAAAATAACTCAGAAACGAAGCTCCAAAAAGAAAATTTCATTGAGGCATTTTCTTTTCCAAATGCAACCTAAAATCGAAAAATGCAATAAAAAAGGGGGGTCAAGAGGAAACCGTCAGTTTCTATAAATGATTTGAGACCTTAAAACATGGAAAAATAAAAATCGGACTTCCGCATCGTGAAGGTGAGTTGAAATGCTATAAAAAAGGTCCAGTTCAATGTTTCGATAGCTCGCACTGTAAGGCTGTAATTTCCCGATGGGCCCGTTTAAATGGGACACCCTGTACACTTCGGTCCAGTTCCACAGTAAATAGAGTAATTTTAAAAGTACATCCACTAGTCTGGACATTAGGACTTGGCTACACTCTTTTCTCACCGGAACTTGGAACATCATGAATCGAGTTAGGGAGTTAGATACCTATAATACTTCTTTAGATCTTCATGTATTTTGTACCCTGCTTTAGAAGTAGGGTGGTGGGGCCAGTGTTTGTCACCTAAAGAGGCATTTTGACTTTGACAAGCAATTAAGTTGTTTTTTCGTTTATTAAAACTTGAAGCTTACATCTATAGCTACATCAGGATATCCTCAAACTGCTCGGTATTGAAAAAATCACTAATTCAAGCAGCAAAACATCATAAATTTGTTTTTTAGAAATCAATTTTTTGACCCAGTATTTGACGGCCACGTTTTTCTTGTACCTGTGATTGACACCCTATGATTGACACAGCAATTCTTCTGCAATAAATAATTCCTTGTATCAACAAAAAAAAAAAAAAAAAAATTATTTCCACATTTTACAAATAAATTGAGTATTTAAGTTTTGTGTTATTAATCTAAATATAATATTAATATGAGTATTCATAAAGACAAACTTGAAAATACCACCGGATGTTTCATCGCAAAATAGGTATAATTTTTTCTTGATACCATAGGCACAGTACGAGTCTAATGGTAAACCAGCAGCTTGTGAGTTGCTATGTATTTATATAAATATAAAAAATGAAGAACGAATGACAAGAACGAACGGAGATCCATATTGACAGCACTGTCAATCACTGAGGGGAGCATCAGTTTGGGAACTACTAATTGACATTTGAAACACACCAAGAAACAGCATCAAAGAAATTACAACACGAGGTTCTGTTGGTTAACCTTCTCCAGATTTCTCAGAAACCCGCTTGAAACCTTTTCCCGCCTTTATGCTTTACTGAGAAGGTATTTTGCCTCAAAATTCAAATGGATCAAGCCCGTAAGACACCAATGCCTTATTATTAAAACTTTGAGATGTCAATCACTGGATCCCTATCAATCACTGGTCCCCCCACCTTCACTCCAGGGAAGTAGGTATAGGTAAATATAATTATATATATATATATATATATATATATATATATATATATATATATATATATAAAATTATAATTATATATAAATTTTTTGGAGGTAGACGTATTTTCGATGTCGACGATATAGAAGACATATCGGACTTCTGCACGAATGGCTGGACGATTCAGACTTGGAAAGTCAGTATGAGGAACTTGGGGGGGGGGGGTCTCCTGATTCCTTCGATTACACGATCGATGTGATACCAAGTTCGATAGCTCAGCGAGTGGAAGGTAATGTGGTTGGGCCAAACACTGTTGAAGAGAAACTAATTTTGGTGATGATGATGACTAGCTAGGTTATGCTTACTGAAAGATAGATTTTAGCATGGAACATGCTTATAGCCTTGGACTAACTAGAGAAAAACGTTACGCGGATGTGCCACGAAATTTTTTAATTAATTTTTTTATTTTCACGTACAACCAAGGCGTTGCTGGGGAAATGAAAGTTCTTTCGTTTTCACGGGAGAAAAATCGTTCTCCACTCGTTGGAAAGCTCTCGATTTATCTCGCACTTCTTTCGTACTTGTTCTTCTATTCATGTCATAGTTTTATATTTATTTATGTTGTAAATGGGTATAGTAAACAATGCCGCTTGTTTTGTTGTCATTTGGTTGAAAAGTTAATCTTGGTTACAGTAATTGTAGACGCGCATCATAACAGAAAATTACCTACCTAGGTAATCTGTTCTAATTTCGATTAGTAAAACATTTATGTCGTAGTTTTAAATTAACATGTATCATGTTTTAGCCCTGGGGTCCTAGCGAATTTTGCGAGTCAATTTTTTTCCGCGCACGAAATTAATTACAGTGATTTCCGCCTACAACCGAGTCGTTGCTAGGGAAATGGTACTTCGTCGTTTTTCATCCCACAAAATTCGTTGACCATTCGTTCGAAAGCTCTCGATTTATCCAACAATATTATGTTAACTACGGCGAAGTGCGTGTCCAACAAACTGAGTTATGAGCATGGTTATATAAATAATTGTTTACACACAGGTGATCATTCTCAATAATTGATATTGTGAACATGATTGCAACCGCTTGTTAATTTCTGATGTTTTCATAGAATTTCGAATCAATATCGAGGAGAAAACATGATACATGGTTGAAATTTTTGGTTCTAGAACAGAAATAATTTACTCAAATTTACGAATTAGCGGGGAGAAAGCATGTTCCATGTTTTAGCATTTTAGCCGAAGGCTCAAAGCGGAAAGCAACCTGGGGGTCTAGGGGGGCGGAGCCCCCTGGAGGGGTCAAGGGGCGGAGGGCCGAGTTTTTTACAACTATCATACTACAAAATTATTCTGGTTCTATTATATTTCAACAACATTTTAAAAATACCGATTTCTTGACAAAATAAAACTATATTATTTTCCATTAAATATTGGTTTGTTTTCATGTTTCACTAACATGGACATGGAAAAATATTCTCTTAGTTCAACTCAATCCTGATGTCCATCGTGGTGGACACAACGTATATATTCAAAAGGTGCAGCAGTCTGTATAAAATTCACCATGTGAAAAAAATTTTGTGTGAAGAAAAAAAATTCGGGATTGGATGGGTAAACCTATGGTCCGTATTCAGATTCCTGCCTTCCACCTATTCGTTTTAAAGCTCTCAGGTATATCAACGAAAATTGGTGTTGATAACCTTTGTAGACAATCAGGTTCAATTGCGCCGAAATCCCGAGCCCTCGGAGGTCACAAGTGGGAATTGTGTACCGCGTCAAATCACAAGATTGACAGACGATCCCGTCATTTTCTGACTCAATCGGCCGCCTCCCTTCACCTCAAGCTTCGCAATTAACTAGGAGCCTCGCAGTCACGGAATTCCCTTCACAGTGAATTTGCTTTCCACAGCAATAATTCGAAAAAAAAAAGAAAAAAAATCAGAAGGCTCCAGCCGCGATACGAGTGTGACGGTACGAAGGCGATTGAAGTCAGGTAGCACGTACTTGGGACAAGAAGGTAAAGGTACTTCTACCGTAAGATCCGCCACTGAGTAACACTAGCGTCTCTTCACGTTTTATATGAAATGAAAGCCGCCGCCGCGGTCAATAATTACATTTCTCCGGAGTTCCGTTTCTTTCTTTTAGATGCCGTTCCGTTTCATGCCGCTCATCAACACTTAGCCCGTTCCCAACTCGCCTGTCTCTTTGATTAGGATCTCGGCGGCGATGATTAGCGCTGATGCATTAAGTGAGGCGAATTGCTAAAACCGAAACGGAGAATACGTGATTTATACGTGCATGTTGAAGGCATTCGTTTCCTTTAACCTGTGAATTCGCGGAGATGTATTTAACAAAGCTGCATAGCAGAGGTGGTGGTGGAAGGGACTGAATTCCCTTTTATTGAAGATGCTTCTTCGCAAGGATCGAAATCGGATTATACCGAAATAATGCATCTTGACTTAAGATGTTTAATGGGCAAGGAACCTTTGTAATCGACCTAGAAAAATAACCATTCAACACCCCCCCCCCCCCCCCCCCCCCCTCACAATTTGTAAGCTTACAAACGTCTACGATTACAAGTTCACAAATGTAGGGAACACTATGTATCGCTTAGCATATTCACCTTGCCTTACATTTTTATCCCGCAGTGACTACTACATGTAAAAATAAAACTTACAAAAGTTTAGCAAGAATTTTGACGTCCATTCACATTTTACTCGCGGAAATGCTAATCTTGCGACTAGCTTCTATCGGCTGAAACCAGTCAAAACAATGTCAAATACTGGTACATAAAGTTTTATAATTGTTTATCATCTGTAATTAAGGAACTGCCATTGAAAGCGTACAAAAAAAGTATCACTGTTAGTTTAAAAATAAAGGCATGTTTTTCTATTGAAGAGTATTTTGAAATAAAATTTAGCGATTTATGCTCTAAAACCGTTTAAATGTTAATATTTTTTAGTTTTTATATATTTGAATTTGTATTTCTTAGATGTAAGTTTATTGACGATTGTAATGCATTTTATTTGTGACTACAATAAAAGCTACTACTAAGTATGAGTTTAATTACATTGATTAGGTAAAAGAAGGAAACTGTCATAGTTGCTATAGTCAAGTTAAAACTTAAATGTTATGTAAAACGTACGTTATTGCTACATTAAATAAAACTATGGACAAATCATCAGATATTACCTTTATATGTGATCATGATGATTGGTATTAATTAATAATATAATTTATTAAAATGGGAAATTCGTATTATTAGATACGATTATTTGATATTTATAGGACATATGTATAATATGTGTTTATCCTACTTTCAAGGTCATCAGACTATCCTTTGTTAATTGCAAGTATGGTTTTTGTGTTTAGTTAGGGAGATGAAATTAATAACAAACCGACAAACTTCCTGCGACAATCGTAAGATTAGCAGCATGGAAGTGATATCATTGTAAAATTTTCTTTGTTGAATATGTAAAATTTGTCAATATTTGAATTCAAAAATTATGTATTGTACAATGTTCAATAAATGCTTCAACTCTCTCTCTCTCTCTTAAATGAAAATAGAATCAAATTGGTGCGGATGCTATCAAATTGCTTAGAATAGAATCGAAATTTGACAGCATCAGCACTTTCCTTCCTATGATTTTCAAAAGCTACCTGCCCTGGTGACGTCACACTTTTGGCAGGGGAAATGTGATTCTGGCGAAACAAAATTATTTTCTGACTTTATATCACAGGGAATTTCGCGCTTTGTTCCTTTACCTAAAATTGGTCGTTAATACGTTGTTATCAAATTTTAAAATCGTAGGTAGGTTGCACAAGAGAGAACTGAGTTTACTCAGTTGATCAGGACGGGGTATTTTTTTAATTTTATTTATTCATTTATTAACTCTTGTTGTCGCAGAGAAGCTGCCTGTCGAATTTCATTTTACTAGAGTGAACAGGAGAGAATTTACCTGGTTTCTCACCAACATTGTATACAATCCATTCATAGAGACGTCCCTGTAATGCATGTATTTCTTACCAATATGTTTGAAAAGTAAATTAAATTTAAATGCTGCCCAGCCGTAATTCCAAGAGATCTAACACCGATTCTTGTGGTATGAACTAAGGCGTTCTTGTTATTCTGGACGACAGTCCGTTCTAATTTCCACCCTCGTCACGAACGAAGCTGGTCGTTACATCGATGACCAGCCGATTGAGTTTGAGTTGCTCAGATCTCGGATTATCGCGTCTAATGGAATCTTCAGCAATGGATTAGCATGAGGATGATCTCAACCGAACGAGCCCTTCCTGATTGATATTTACTTAAGCGTGCATCTGCATGTGGCAGAGCTCGATGCATTTCATGCAGACTTATCTCGCCCGGCCCTCTTGCATAAATGATCGAGTGGTCCCTGCATCCGGTGCTGACCCGCGGAAACGCGGGATTCTCATTAAACCGGCATTAAGACAGAATTACTCCGGGATTCCAAGGATCGTACGTTAGACTTCCTCATCCTCATATCGCACCCTGCCCACCCTTCTGGGGTCGCAGGTGATAGATTAGCATGGGGTAGATATCAGCCATGGAACCGAACCTGATCAATGTAGGCATCCACTCATCATCCCAGTAGCGGATTCATTTATTACAACGCTGCAAATTATTACACAAACGTTTATTATTTCTGAATTATCATTATTTTATTTTTTAGGTTTAAGCCGCACCTCAACCAGAAGGGTCATTAGCGGCATTGAACAAGGTGTCCAAAGGGACACTGGAAGTGGCACGATTCTAGGGGGAGCCATGTTGCCATCCTTTAATAAAAAAAGCGCCATCATGGACTCCACTGGTAACTCGGAGGGGAAAAAAATGAGGGGTACAGTGATGACCACTGTTTAGCCCCCAATGTGGATTAAAAAAACCCCAAAAATAAAGTAATACAACTAAGACTAGATGTAAAATAGGCTAATAACTATATACATGCTAAGTGAAATTAAACTACGACTAGATGTAAATAAATATATCACAGTTCATAGTAGACAATCACAGTTCGTAGTAGAGCTCAACGGCTCTCAGGTACAACAACAGGGATCGGACCTTGTCTGGTCCGGATAAAACGTCAACCCACTGAGGGGGCTGATGCTGGACTCGGAGTTCCACAAGGGCTGGACAGTCGTCCGGAATGTGGCGGATGGACATAACACTCCCACACCTCCCACACACAACATCTCGAGCTCCTGCACTAAGCAAGTGTCTGTGAGTAAGACGGGTATATCCAGTGGAAACCCGGTTGACCACTATTCGATCCATCCTTGGAAATATTTCTGTATTAGATAGCCCTTCTACGCAGATCATTGGTCTACAATTATTATTAACTCCCATATGTATCTAGTAAATGATCAAAACTTGGTGCATCGTTTCTCCCAAAAGGGTTCACACCTTTACAGCTCAGGACCCCACAATTTTACGGTTTATAAGTAGTATGTGAATGTTGAAAATTTGTCTGAACAAAACAACAAAACAAAAACTTAGTAAAACGGCAGGTCAAAAGGAAAGAAATTAGCCTCAGAGGCCCCATCAGCTATTCAGTGATCCTCCAAACCTGGTAATTGTTTTTGAGGTGTCCCGAACGAGTTTCATTAAATTTCATCAGCGTGAATCGATTAAGAAAGAAATTAGCCACGGAGGTTTCGGAACTGGTCAGAATAACACGAGAACTGAGAATATTACATCAATATAAAATAACCCGGTGACCCAGAGAGAGTAACGATGAGACCACTGAGAAGTTTGAATAGAACAAGAATTGATAAGAACCAGCACTTTTTGATCAAACTCTACATTCACAAATCAAAAAAGCGTTAAACTCAAAAAATTTCAAAATGAATTTCCATGAAGGAAAATTTGGATTCATTGCAATAGCTTATTTCTTAGAAAATTGGCTTAACGTTCCGAACTTGGTAGACTCGGAAGTAATTAACCTTCTGTTGTTGGAATAGAAATAATAATTTAATTAAGAGTAATTACTAAGTATTTACTAATCAATAATTTAATAAATTAATATAATCGAAGTAGGTAATGCGATTGAATACAGCTTTGTACTATACCTACCTACGTTGTATTCTAAAGCTTCTGTTTATTCCATTTATTCACTTGTTCATTGTCACTCTATCATCATGGTAACGCCAACGCTCTGTCACATCTTTCTGGGTTGTCACTGTTAGCATCATCCTTGGCCAACCAACTGAAAATCAATGAGGTGATTACCTACCTACGCTTCATAAGCCCATAAGTATACAGAAGTATACACGGATACAGAAGGATACAACTCGATTTCGGGAAGTCAGAATTCCATTGGAATTAAATTATCAGCAACAATACAAAATTGAAGGTGTTAGGTACCGAAGTTGGGAGCGTAAAATTATTAATTTTGATTGTATCCATACAAAAAAATTCTGCATCCTTTATAACTTATGGAGGGGCTCTGCCCACCCTGCCCCTCCTCAAACTACCCCACTGATTCGTTGTATTATGTTGGTGTCAGGTACAAGTCAACAATCTGTCTCGCCTCTTGCGGTTGAAGGAGCATATTAGTGTGTACACCTCCTGCCTTGGGAAGCCATCTTCAAGAAATCACAGTCGGCTCGTTAAATATGGCGTGAAAACCGCATTGGCCTCAACACAAACGCCTTCTGGGCACCGCCAGTCCACAGACTCGTATTTCCGTGCAAAGGCTCCACATGGAAATCCAGAGTGGGCGGAGTCTTTGCGGCTTCTTTCAGATACACAAAAAAGGCTATCGACAATAAGAGGAAACCTTTTGTCAGGATACACCGTGGCGAGCAGACTCCTTCGTCCCGAGAAATAAATTATAGCGCTCCCGATGCATTGTAGGGTGATTTTGGAGGCTATCGCGTTATGTTATCTCAAATATCGTTTCGGGTGTATCACTCGAACCGATCTGTCTGTCGGTTTCATTGGAGTTAACAATAGTGGAATTATTCAAATGTGATGAAGCCCCCAAGAGTCGGGTCGCTGTACCGTTCTCAGGGTTTGCTCTTACGCCGGACACTGAAAGGGTTCGCTCACGTTTGAATGACGAGTTCATTTTCGAAGCCTAAACGTTTGGGACTCCTAAAGCTTGAGGCTCAAAATAAGAGGCGACCTGTTGTATTCTGAATGGAAGTAATTGAGAATGTATGAAGGGAGATAACAAATAGAACTATTAATAAAGCATTTTTAGCGAATTTTCGTAAATATGAGGCTGTTGCAATGGCTCGGAAAATTTTAAAATCAAAATTAAAAGTAAAAAGTCAAGAACGATGAAACTGATAGGGCACTGTCTACCTCCTAGCCCGCACATCCCCTGAACATTTCATTCAAATCGGATGAAAACTGGGGAATAAAAGCTTGTTACAAGGATTTCATATTGGCGCATGCACAGTAGTTATTAATGATTCAATCATGTTGAAATTGATATAAGATGATCAAATTGTCATCCCCCAACTATCATCCAAGCGAGATCGAACGACCAGGGTGTGAGAAAATGATGCTTAATAGAATTTACTTACGCTCGCGCATGCGCAGAGTGAGATATTGAGTCAAGATCGATTCCCTGAAAATGTCATCCAAATCGAATGAAAACTGTGGAAAATAAGCGTGTTACAAGGATTTGCGGACTCACGACAGACTTACACACTCACACACAGACAGACAGACACGGAACCAAAGTGTTCAGAATGGTCTAAAACGTAAAATGCGAGTAGAAATTTTGATTTCGGAGACCAAAAAAATTTTTTTTTTTTTTTTTTAAACACAGAATGTGTTTTTGCGATGACCTACCGAAAAAAAATCGTCACAAAAAACCGACAGAAAAAAACCGTTATGCGCCTTTTATAATGATTTTCACGTACAACCAAGCCGTTGGTAGGGAAATGGAACTTCCGCAATTTTAATCGCACAGAAATCGTTCACCATTCGTTGGAAAGCTCTCAATTTATATAGTATTTTTCTTGTAGTTACATATTTATTTATATAATATTTATAGGGTTTTAGACCAAATTAAATGTCTAACAATTATTTATTTTATTATTGCCAAATATTGTTATTATTCACGTGCAACCAAGCCGTTGGTAAGGAAATAGAATCATCGCAAAGACACATTCTGTGTTCCTATGATTTCATACAGAGTATGGAAAAAGAAATACACCGGGGGGTGCAGGGGGGCGGAGTCCCCCGCCGAGGCGCAAAGCGCCGAGTTTTTTTTTTTCCCTCCCGAAAGTGAAAACAATGCTTCCGCAGGCACGTAGCCAGAGGGGGGGTCCATGGGGTCCGGACCCCCCCCCCCCCCCGAAATTTTTTGATGAATTAAAAAATTATTCATGGTTAGGGTAGTATCTATTATTTCACTAGCACGAACTACCAACAGAGAATATTCGTCAATCAACTTTACTAATAGAAAAATCTTAGCCCCAGAAGTTGAGATCAATTCAAATAAAATTCCATACTCTGACACTGTAAAATACTTAGGGATGCACCTTGATTCCAAACTTAACTGGAAATATCACATTGAAAAAAAGAATCAGGAACTAAAAATCAAGTTCAGAAAGATGTACTGGTTGATGGGAAGGAACTCCCATCTCTCACTACACAATAAATTACTCATATATAAACAGATACTGCGCCCTATCTGGACCTATGGGATTCAGCTTTGGGGTTGTGCAAAAAAATCAAATATTAAAACAATCCAAACCCGACAAAATATAATACTGAGAAGTATAGTTCAGGCCCCCTGGTTCATGCGGAATGATGATATTCATCGAGACTTGAGGGTAGAAACGGTCACCGAAATTATCGCCAAATATGCAAAGGAAGCACGAAAATCGCCTCCACAAACACGAGAACCTGGAGATGCTCAACGTTTTAAACAACGAAGGAAAACTTCGGCGACTCAAGAGAAATAAACCTCTGGACCTAATTGTGCTGTGCAAATAGTGCAAGTGTAATCCAGTGTTTTTAACTGTACTTGATACAAGTATGGGCCAGGTTTTGCTGTAAACCTCCCCCCTTAGTGAGCTTAACATGAAATGAAATATTGCTAGATGAAGTGTACTACGTTTCAGTTGCAATAAATAAATCACGAAAAAAAAAAAAAAAAAAAAAATTCGTCTGATGTGAAATTCTTCAGAAATTATTTTTATAATACTCATAGGTTCTGCTAATAGCTCCAATACGTAGAGGTAAGATTCCTGAGACAAGAAGTTAGATATTTCGGTACACGGACATGGGTCATGTATACGACGTTAAAGACAGATCAACTCCTCTAGCACTATACCTGAACGAACCGTGTAAGCCTTGCCGTGTAGCAGCTCTTCGTACCTTTCAGCACTCTACATTTTTATTATGGTGTTCAGAAGCCTTCTGACATCTTCCCCTGAAGAGATTCCTTTCTCTCTCTGGAGGACAGTACTACAGAGGAAGAAAATTCTCTCCGAATCTCGTATTCCCTCGGCTAGCCCTTTCACTTCATCAGCAAGGAGTGACACGCCGACCGCTCCCTGAGGTAACTCGTACTGCTTTCCTTGCAGACGCATGGCTCTCTGCTACAGCATGTCCCATCCTAATGTGGTCCAGCCTCCTGGAGAATTTAACATCCCGTCCCCGAAGCCTCTTATGAAATAGTTCAGAATAGGATCAGCATTTGGTATTGATATTATACTTTGAGTAACACGGTTGGTATTCAGGTTCGCTATATTTGGATGTCTGGAGCGTATATGTAGAGTGAGTTCTCTTCTTGTAAAGCCTCTAGAACAATAGGGACATTGGGTTGCATTGTCTCTTTGACTATTCACCAAGGTATCATCCATGTTACTGAGCTACATAATTACGTTGCTCCAACGATATCACAACAATAACAATAATTAAGTTAAAATTTTTGGAATGAGTGAATGAGACAGAATTTGGCACTCAACTTCGAAGTAGGAATTTGAAGAAGTATGACTGGTAGTGTGAACCTGTTTGGTACGTTTTCCATAAATTTTTCGTAAAAAAAAAAAAAAAAAAACGCGATCTAACGCTTCGAAAATCGATTTTCTTGCAGAGCGGAAATTCACACAACATATCACCATCCGTTCCAGGATTAGAAAATTCATAAATTTACTTCATGGGATCTTGCATTCTAGTGGAAATTTATCTATCCTATGTGCGACACGGGGTTCTGTATTCCGCCCCTCACTCCTTACAATATCCTACGGGGAGAATGTTCCTAGATGTCCACCTAACTTTTACGTTACGGGATCCTGCAGTACCTTAGAAATTAAGATTAGAAAAATACCTTAGAAATAAGATGGGTAACGAACGCCTTTCTCATTTGATCATGATGTCAATTCATTATCCACTGTCGTTCGCGGCTGATGACGTGCTGGATTTGATGTCTTTAAAAGCAAACAGTAAAGTCTTACTATAAACATTTTATGATCAACTAAATACCTAAAAATTGAAATTTTGTTGTTGTATAAAGATCAAGATTTATCATGATTGTAAAAAATTGTTTTAACTGTCACCAAAAATCCTTATTATGTACCTACCTGTTAAATATTTTTGCCTTATTAAAGATTGTATTCCATCATGTTTGTAAAACATTTCTTCTCCTGTGACTTAAAATTCGTATTTTAAAATTTATTGAAATGAGAAGAGAGCCGAAAATCTAGTTCCGTGTCTGGACCCCCCCCCCCCCCCCCCCCCCCCCCCCCAGGCAAAATCCTGGCTACGTGCCTGTGCTTCCGCTACTTTTAGGTAGACTCGGAAACAAAACTATAAGTTGTACTCTAAGGACCACTCCAATAGTACTATAAATAAGTGATTGGAGACACTTGGTAAATATGTAACCTACTTATTCTATATGTACCTATTCTTTGTACTTTTGGATAATAAACGTATGGATGAGGCATATAATGTAAATAAATGAAGATCAAGTGAAAATAATTTGTTCAACCAATATATTATTATAAATTGGGCAAAAAGGTATACACCCTACCTACACGGCAGTGGAAATATTGAGCAGTGCAGAAGAACAGTAGATAATATATCTGAATGCAGCAATGGTAATGTAGGCATCCGTGATAACAGTGGTTTCGTAAAGGCGCGTCCACACCAACCGAGCATCGACGAACAGGGTTTGCGAGCATTCGCGAACGCTCGCGAACATGTGTTCGTCTCCTGTCGACACCGGACGAGCATTCGTGTTCGCCGATGCTCGCCAGTGTTCCCGGAGACACCCGTCGAAACGATGGCTCCCGTCTTTTCAAAAACGGCTGTGGCGGCGGCATCGTTTATCGCAAAACGCAGAGGGGTTTTTCCGGCGTTTCTTTGAGTAAATCCGTATAGTTAGAGCATACTGGAGCATTATCTGGAATGTTGGACCAAGGGGACCTTCTACCTCCTAGCCCGCACATCCCCTGAACATTTCATCCGAATCGGATGAAAACTGTGGAATATAAGCCTGTTGTTACAAGGATTTGCGGACACACGATAGACACACAACACACACACACAGACAGACAGACACGGAACCAAAGTTGTTCAGAATGGTCTAAAACGTAAAATGCGAGTGGAAATTTTGATTCTGGAGACCAAAAAGTTTTTTTCTCCGGAAAGTGAAAACAATGCTTCCGCTACCTTTAGGTAGACTCGGAAGCAAAATCTAAGATGAACTCAGCAAAAATGAGCTTTAGAATTACCCCCTGAAGTACGGACTAACTTATCTGGGGCACCCAGTATATGAAAAAGCATTAAACTTTCGGCTTTGTTTCAGAATTACTCAAAACGGATTTCAACGACGAAAATGTTGATTTTTAAATTCTTTGGAGCCTTTGCAATAGCTTCATTTTCTACGAAAAGTCTCTTAGAGACAAAAAAGTCGTTTTAATTATGTGGCTTACTGTTGCACACAGGTATATAATAGTGAGCGCTTTAAAACAGTCTGCCAAGTTGGGTGGGCAGTGCAGCTTCCTGTAATAATTATGGGTACTTATGCTGCATAAAGAACGAGTTTTAGTCTGAAATATTAATTTTTTCTTTATAAGAAAAATAGGGTAAAAAATGTACTTAGTTGGTACTATTGACGGTGCATTTCAAATAAGTTGACATTAGCGCTCAGTGAAAATAGCATTTTTATCCCCCGATTGTGATCGAGAAAAGAAAGAGATCTTTGAGTAATGGGATCCAAGATGGCGCCACGGCCTCTCCCTAATTTATTATAAAGCGACTTCTAATAGCTGAGACGGCGTAATTTATAAGAGGAATAAATAATATTGGCGTCCCGACCCACATGACCACTTGTCCTGAGGCTCAGCGATAAAACTCGCCTTCCCAACTTGGAAGTTGGGCACCTTTTTTCTCCGGCCACCCCTGATGTTGAGACGTAATCTGTCAGGGGTAAGACTAAATGTCTAAGACTAAATGTCGGGCTACTGGCTTTAGAACAAATCCAATCTTCCGATTGATTGCTATCAGCCTCCATGATCTCAGTATGAACTCATTCTTTTGAATTATACTGATGATATACGTGGAGGTCTACAGGAGTCATTAATGTAGACTTTATGTGGGCGTTTGACTATTTGTTCCTCTATCACGCTTTCTCTTCCTTTATATTTCACTTGACAGCCCGTGATGCATGATATCCACTGAATAGGTTTACTGTTGCACACTGGTATCTGAGGCGAGTAGTTTCAAAACTGGCTCAATCCATACCTACTTGAAAATTTTTCAGGAAACACAAAAAACGTTTCCCTGTACAGCACTCCATTTTAACCACGTTAGTTCCATTTCATTGCAAAACGGAAGTTGGTGAAATAACGTTGTCTATTTCCACGAAAAACTTATTTTTTTTCTTCGTGGAAATAGACATCGTTATTTCACTAACTTCCGTTTTGAAATGGGTTTCCAAAACTTCGTCGCGAGTGATTTAGTTCGTATCCATTTCATTGCTTAAACTGGAGGCCCTAGAGTGCTTTATCACAAATTTTGACTTTGAAATTGTCTGGGTTCCTCAAAATTCGAAATCAAAGTTTGGATTGAGCCGGTTTTGATGAAATTCGGGTAATTTGACTTAGGTATGTTGCCATATTCCTAAGAGTATCCTCTAAAATCATATTATTCATGTCGGAAATAACATTTTTTCGGTATTTATATGGTAAAAAGCTTGTAGGTTGCAAAAAAGACGACTGCATAGCAACAGCCTATGTAGAAACCAGGCTTGTAGAAACATTTGAGAACTTCTTTATTTTACAAAACCCCCAAAAAATGATAGAATATTGAGTAATTTAATATTAAACAGTAAAGAGAAAAAAAAGCGTTCATAGCGGGAAAATGGGTGAAACTGTGTACACCAGAACAAAAACGTTTCTTAGATGAAAGCTGACTCTGATGCATCAATGTTTTCGCACCTCCCTTCTTCATCCCCTGAGTCGTCTGTGGTGGGATTGTTCACTACGTCTCTGTAGAATTCCAAAACTGTCATTTCACTCCAGTTGTCACCAAAATGTTTCTTTATTAGATTTTTCACATCCGTGATTTTTGCTGGATTCGCTTGGCGATTTTTTTCAAAAACCCGTTCTTCGGACGGTCGGTTTTCGAAGGATACTCTTCCATGGTAACATAAATCAAACCATGAATCACAAACACAATCAAACAATCAAAACTAGTACAAAACAAATCGGAAACAAGACTGTGATGAACTGCAATGTGCAACCTCCCAAGCGCTCCTTGTCCAACGCCGAAAGCAGGCGCGCTTCTAGCGGCTCAACTGAGAAGCATGGGTTGAGCCACGCGAAACCACCACTTCAGTTGGGTTTTTCTATTGGATTGAACCGGATTTTTTCCGTAAGACTTCACAGGGTGATAGTGCATCGTGAACTTGTAGAAATTGGAAAAAAAACGTATTTCGAAAAAATGTGGATTGAGCCGGTTTTGAAACTACTCGCCTTATATAATAGTGAGCGCTTTAAAACAAAGTCTGCCAAGCTGGGTGGGCAGTGCAGCTTCCTGTAATAATCATGGGTACTTATGTTGCATAAATAACGAGTCTTAGTCTGAAATCTTAATTTTTTCTTTATTCAAGTACCTACTGCGTACCTAACTTACATTGTGACCTTCGGCCTTCAAGTCTTGGAGTACCTATCTATCTAGGTACACATCTGAATAGAATATCACATTAAGTATCATACTTACCTGTTTGAAAGTGAGACCAGAGCTGTGATTAAGTACCAAGTCACTCCCAAAATAATAACCAAGGGAGTTCAAGGTGAAGGACCACTAAGATATCTTAGAATAGAACAGTAGGTACGTAAATAGCTTGAAATAATAGAGGGCAAAGTAGTGAAAATACAGAGTTAGAAGAAGAGGGAGATGTGAAGAAAAAAGATAAGAAATAGATAGAGTACACTGTATTTAACGTTCAATTGTCCATGCCCCTACCTACCCTAATCTATGGCCATAGAGGAATAAATTGCGCAAATATGACCTTAAATTCCACTCGTATTCCAAAAGGTTCCAGAAGGAGGCTTGCGGAGATTCCAGGCTATCACAGAGTAAAGTTGTAGGCTGCCGGTTCAAGACAAAGGGGCGGCAGAGCTGCCTTCCAATCGCCGATTCAGCACTCATCCATAAATAGGAAAAACTGTAGACACCCAACAGGGTGTTTTAACTACACAATTCTCAGTTAAGAAAATAAACCTGTGCTGAAGAAAGAAGTGCACTTCTTAAATGTAGAAAAATAAATGTTCAACAGGTGTTGGAAAAACGATCGATCGGAAAAGGCGCATGGGAACAGGTTGTAATAATTAATGGCGAAATCTACCTCCAGAGGGCAGTGTGCCAGGACCCTGGTATCATCTGCAAAAATAGTCCGAAGGCCTCAGAAGTCCAGGTGTGACAAAGAGCTGCGACGATGAGATGACATCCCAAAGAAGTGGAAGACGTTACTTGATGATTATTTCTAAAGGCAAATTAAATACAGCAAACCCATTGCCTAATTCAAAATAGCAATATTACTCCCCGAGAAGAAGAAGATAAATACAGAAAGTAGAAGATGAAGCATGCATGGAAGTTTTAAAAGGGGTTGGCAATACTTATTCATGAGCGCTTGATAGCGCATCCCTCTTATCAGTGATTAGCATTATAGTTTTAAACAATGATCGGCAAATTCAACAAATAGATTTTTAACGAGAAACAAATGTGCAGTGCAGTTTTAAATAACACTTGAGCAATAGTAGAATAAATAAACTCGACAACAAACAACCTGAAACAACGAATCATAACCATCAACAGATAACAACATCGAGTAAGTAAACAATTCAAGTGGCGTATTTTTTTATTGTAGTGGCGGAAATTTAGAAACTCAAACACTTACCTATCTTGGGATTCTCCAAATATATCATATGTGGATGATGGAATCATAGAATGGCAGTAAAGTTTCTTTCTTAGAACACCAGCAAAAATAGGTGTACCAAAGGTTTTGGTGTTTTATATGCTGGTAGATTATGTTTCGGCATGGACACAGTCTCAGAAAATTCTACTATCCGCAGAGGAATTATTAAAAAACATGGAAAAACATACCTACATCCACAAATAAGGAAACACTTCTACCAAGTTGGGTGGGCAGTAAATCTTCCTCACATATTGTAACGTGGACATATAGAATTAGTTGAAGAAAAAAGTACGATCATACTCAATTGAAAACAGGAAACAATTTTACCATGCTTCTGCTCCAAATGAGACGCTTATGAAACGTCCTGCTGTAGTGGTTAAATTCAAAGGAAAAAGAACTTGGTATTAGAACCTCTTGAAACTCATACGGTGGATACAGCTTTCGTACAAGTACGCAACCACGAGAGACATTTTATGTCTTTGCGCCCCCTTTCCCCTTCCTATAAAACCCCGTATTGTACTTTTGTTTGTGGAAATTTATTGCAACAACACGTTTTAAAAAAAAATATTTTTTTTCATTCAAATAAATTTCAAAATATAATTTTGTTTTACTCATTCCATAATTACATCATTATTATCATCAGATTTGGAACGAAGAGTAATGGCCGATGATGAGAAAAGTACGATGTGTAGGCTAGAGTTTATTATGGAAAAAACTGGATTCTAGAGCCACTCAGCTGATCTGGGATCGGTCAGTTGTGTTCAGAAGTCCCTCAAGGGCCCACATACCAAATCTCAGAATCGTGGGATCATTAGGGAAAAAACTGGATTTTAGAGCCACTCAGCTGATCTGGGATCGGTCAGTTGTGTTCAGAAGTCCCTCAAGGGCTCACATACCAAATCTCAGAATCGTGGGATCATTAGGGGAAAAACTGGATTCTAGAGCCACTCAGCTGATCTGGGATCGGTCAGTTGTGTTCAGAAGTCCCTCAAGGGCCCACATACCAAATCTCAGAATCGTGGGATCATTAGGGGAAAAACTGGATTCTAGAGCCACTCAGCTGATCTGGGATCGGTCAGTTGTGTTCAGAAGTCCCTCAAGGGCCCACATACCAAATCTCAGAATCGTGGGATCATTAGGGAAAAAACTGGATTTTAGAGCCACTCAGCTGATCTGGGATCGGTCAGTTGTGTTCAGAAGTCCCTCAAGGGCCCACATACCAAATCTCAGAATCGTGGGATCATTAGGGAAAAAACTGGATTCTAGAGCCACTCAGCTGATCTAGGATCGGTCAGTTGTGTTCAGAAGTCCCTCAAGGGGCTACATACCAAATCTCAGAATCGTGGGATCATTAGGGAAAAAACTGGATTCTAGAGCCACTCAGCTGATCTGGGATCGGTCAGTTGTGTTCAGAAGTCCCTCAAGGGGCTACATACCAAATCTCAGAATCGTGGGATCATTAGGGAAAAAACTGGATTCTAGAGTCACTCAGCTGATCTGGGATCGGTCAGTTGTGTTGAGAAGTCCCTCAAGGGGCTACATACCAAATCTCAGAATCGTGGGATCATTAGGGAATCTCCGCGTAACGCTCTCCGCGTGACGCTCCCCGCGTGACGCTTTTTCATTTATGTGCCATAGTAAATAGCTATAATCATATAGGTACCTACCTACCTCACTTCTACGAATCATAATAATCATTGAGCATATTTCGTTACGTAACGTAACATAACGAAAATTTGGTTGTGTGCCATAGCAAAGACATGAAATGTCAAAAGTACGAGCCAAAATGATTAATAAGTCGATGTTACAAGAAACAATCGTTGCGCATGTGCATAGACTTCTATTTATGTGACAACAATAAAAATTATACGGGACCGTCTAGAAGCTATCCCGCACAATCCCTGAAAATTCCATCAAAATAGTTCCATTAGAATCGGAGGTTTGCCTTCGTCAATCGATTTAAGTTTCTTAGGCGTTTGATAATTAATTTTAGTTTAGCGCATGTCCAACAGTTATCAATCGACTAATTGCAATATTTTAGCATGAATTTGCTAACTGCCGAAAAACGTTATTTGAGATTGGAACGAAAGTACATATACATACATACCGATAATCATCCATTGCTTGGGAGTGATGTCAGCTAGCGACCTGGTACGCACTCATAATAATAAGACAAGACAAATCAATAATGCAAATATTATGAATTTTAATAAATAATGCCGGACGAATGAGAGCGCATGGGAAGTTAACGAAGAAATTTACGAAGTTATGAGTTGATATGACGTGACTTTATGAATTGATGTGACGGGGACGAAGCATCGTCCTCAGATACTGGTTTCCTCTTAAAAAACGGTAGGAGGATGACGTAGCTATGCGTTCGTACAGCATAAATCTCACAATCATGCCCATCGTGATACCGCGCTGGGTAAGTTTGAATTTGGCAAACTGGACAATGATGGCTGCGTGCAAGTAAGTGCCTTTCAGGAGGATTTTCGAGTTTTGAACACCTGCGCCGATTTCCGCAAGTTTTTAAAAGTTTGTTCAGTAGCTTTGAGCGCTAAATATAGCCATTTTACATTTTGTTTCGTACGTTTTATTGATTCGAAAATTGGTGCCTGAACAGTATTTGCATAACTCTTCCTCATCGATGGTTCAACGTCACCGATCGATAATTTACATTCCTGGATCGATACTTGACGTTCTAGACTAAAGCATATTCATGTTTGGTAATTTAGCCCAAGGCTCTAAGTGGAACTCACGCGAAGCGCGACGCGCCGAGTTTTTACGGGGCATCTTTCTGGGATATGTACCCAACTATTAGAAATTCATATGTACCCAAACGTTATTAGAAATTCGAAGTTGCGCATGCGCACTGACCACTATACTAATCCGACTGAATAGCTAACCCGCATAATCCCTGAAAATTTCATTAAAATCGAACTAAAATTTGATATTGGTTGGGGCGCGACAAGGATTTACCGCAGGCAGGTAGACATCAGATAGACAGGTGGACCGAAATTGATCAGCAAGCTCTGGAACGCAAAAAGCTAGTTGAAATTTCGATTTGAAGGACATTTTTCGTTTGTTTTTGGCACGAACACGAAGCTTCCCTACCTTCGGTGGAGATAAAAGCAAAAAAGTCCAGTCATGCAGCATGACCCCATGAGCGAATTTTTAAAGAAATCTTCAACATTTCAGTCGCTATTGATCGTGTTGAGAAATTTTAGTTTATGATTTTGATAGACAAACATGGAATCAAATTATTAACACATGCACAGAGTAAACTCATCAGTTGTGATTACATTTTTTTTTTTTTAAGCACCTACTACCTACGTTTTAAACAGCATGGTTCTAGGATTGGTTATACAGGGATACTTCCATAAGAGTAGTTCAATCTGAATTTGGACAATGTTTCATGCAAATATTACCGATTTTTACAACTAGCGAACGGCATTATTTCGATTTTTGACTGATTTTTCAACTTTAAAATTTTTGAAAACTTGATACATATTCTTATAGGAAATTTTACGCTGATTCCGAATATACCACACGTTAGTATGCTGAAAAAATTATTTCGCACAACAAATCGCAAAAAACGGGCAATTTTGAAATTTTTGACTACATTTTTGAAAATTTCAACCCGAAGATGTAATCCGATCATGCTGGCCAACGAACTTGAACTTTCGTTTTGTGTCCTTAACATTTTAAAATTTGTTTGAAGTTTCTAGCACAATTCTACGGACAGTTATCGTCTGGAATGACACATACATACATATATACATACATATATACATACATATATACATACATATATACATACATATATACATACATATATACATACATATATACATACATATATACATACATATATACATACATACATAAAAAAATGCGTTAAACTTCAGAATATGATTCAGAATAGCCTGAAACGGATTTCTGCATAAAATGTTTTCAAAAATTCACATTCTACAAATTTTGAGGCGAGAGCAATAGCTTAATTTTCTTCAAAAATTCGCTAAAAGATTCTCGAGTGTGAAATGTTAAGACATTGCTTTCCGGTAGTCATTATTTGAATTACCATAATGTCCCCTCTCAATTTAAAAAGTTATTTGCCTAATAAGATTGGCAAGTGAACACCATTTTTCAATTAAAACAAGGAATCATTATTACAAAATTTCTCCAAATACTGTATGTACAGCCTGTGGGACGGGTCTTCTTGAAAACTTATTTCATGTTCTATTTGAGTGTCCTACGTATTACTGGATCAGAAAAATATATATCTCGGACTTGGCGGGGGGTACTGGAAACTTGATAAATTTTGTATCAGTACCAAGTGAATTCGACTTAAAAGGCTATAGGTATTTATTCTAAAGTGAAGTTTGCAAACTGAGAAATTTATGTTTGTTTGAATGAAAGATTAACTCGTTTATATATACTGGTACTGCCTATGTTAACTGCTTGAATGTTTTATAAATGATTTATTTGAAGTTCATTGTGTGTTTTATTTTATTGCTGTTTCCAATATTTATAAGGTGAAAAGAATAAGAAATTTCTACTGACGATGCAATACTAAATAGATTATCATTAATTGTGAGTAAATCATGTAACTGGACACCAGGATCAATTTCTAAGTCTTGTGCTCCTATAGTTGATTCAATTGGGTATTGAAAACACTACGTTAATGGTGATTACACTACAACTGTTTCAATATGTAGTTTTTGTAAAGCATACTGGAATTTAAGGAACATACATGTTCAAATACATTAAATAAATAAAAATAAAATAAAAAATAACTTTCCGGTAGTTATTTGGTTTTCTCGCTTGAACTGTTCGTGCATAAGTAGCAGAACTCGTTGGCTAAAATAAAACATGATGGTCTTGTCATTATGTGTAGTCAGGTGTCAGGTGTTACCAGCGATCGACGCAGAAAGTGTATCTTATCTGATAAACAATTGGTCAATAATTTGCAGCGTTCTTATATCGACTACTCATCTTTTTTTTAGGATAACTGCAAGGTTCCGCCGCACACTTTCAGTGAGGAAAATTGGTGGAATTCCATGGGTCTTTTCAGTTCTCAACTTCAACTCAACAAAATATGATTTTCGAACATTCATTGGAAATTTTCTAAGAGAATAATTGTGTCTTTTAATTCTCAAGAAATAACAACCAAATATCATATCGCCAGCTGAAACATGAACTGTTTTGAAAAGTGAATATTCTTCTATTTTTGAAAATTCATGAAACTTCAAATTTAACTTGCCTCAAAGATAGATCCTGAAGATAGTCGAGTCTCTGCTGCCTCAACTAATAAGCTTTTAACATTGCGATTTCGATTCAATTTGGTACTCGTAGATACATTTCAGCTGGAATTAAAAAAAAAAAAAAACATAGTCTCAGTTGTGGCTGAGGGTGAAGGAAGTAATACAATGACTGCAATCATTTTCAGCTTCAGTCGACACAACGTTCTTCTAGAGGTTAAGGGGGAAAAATAAAATAAATAAATAAATAAAATTAAATTAAAATAAAGATACATTTTAGGCTATTGCAAAAACCGGATATTGAGCGTCCAGAACGATTTTCGCCCGGACACGTCTATAGAAAATCGGACTGTCTCGGCCAAAACCGGACACCTGACAACCCTGGACGTTTAAGATGTAAGAATATAAAGATACACGCAGCACATCTAAATTCAGTGTGTTGGAACATCAAATGAACCGTTTGTTTTTCTTGAGAACTGTGACCGATACTGGAGTGAAAACCCAGTCACAATAACCGGAGTCGATGACTTCATCCGATCCGATTACTAAACTTTCTCGCAACCCCCTCATTTGTTACGGATTACGAAGCACATCGCTACAACCCTCGTGACATCGGACTCCCCCGGGACCCTCCCCCAGAGGCCGCCCGTTTATGGGGAAATCTTCCTAAGAGCTTGTTAGGACAGGAGGGTGAAACGGAGATGAAGGAAAGGAAGGGGATGGAGAGACGAGAAGAGGAAGAAACGTGAAGAGGGAGAACGGCGTTTAAATCAGGACCATGTCGCACCAGACTGGAGAGACCAACAGGCTTCCAACTGAGGGGGGTTGATTGATAGCCACGATTATTTAATCGATCACAAAAACACTTCCTAGAAGTCCTCCAGGAGGTGGAGAAAAACCTTCTTTTTGTCGGAGGGTGAGCATGAACATGTGCACTACCTACCCGTAGCTACTGCTTAGTAGACCTGACCCCAGACTGGGTCGGTTGAGTATCGAATATCTAAGGGAGATCTAATGTTCTCCCGTCAACCTTCATCACCATATTCTGGTGAAGCAGGGTCAATGAACTCTCTTGTGATTGGTAAGCTGTAGGTACTCCTGGGTCAAGGTAATGGAGAGTTTTCGTATTTCTCGAATTGGTGATTCTCGTAAACACGAAAACAAGCTGTTAGAGCTAACCTTTTCGCATTGATTTCTCGTAGCGTTTTCGTAAGCCAGAGAGAAAGAGAACTCTTATAGTGACGTTAACGTGACTCTTGTAGTGAATCACTGCTGAAAACTCAATTGAGACTATTTCCAAAATATAACATGAAGTAAGAAAAAACGACCATATAAAAGATTCAGCCGTGAAGAACAAGAAACGTGTAAAATGAACCTTGAAACGAAATCTTGAGAATGAAAAAGCTGAAATCTTCGATAAAACGTCGATAGCAAGAACAAAATGCCGCTAATGACCCTTCCGATTGAGGTACAGGGAAAAAACACGAAAGAAAGACAAATACTAAGATTAAACCAACAACAAAAGACGGCACGGGGAAAAATCAGGCGATTTTGTAGGGTGTGTGTGTGTGTGTGTCCATGTCAACTGCATGATAGTTGCTAAGTTATTCTAGGGCGTTATCCTAGTCAAATTGTCGTCTCGTAATTTCTATTCTGGAAAAGTTGAGCACGAGTGAAGCTGACTCTTCCCGATCCGAAAAGCGTTTCCACGTTACGAAAACCTCTTCTCGTTTCGGAAAGGCCATTTTCGTATATGAGAAAATGAATAAGGGCCACTTTCACCAACAACTTAAGTAAGCGGAGATTGGCAAAACTCGATTAAATATAATCTCGAGGATCAAACCTTGGCGTCTTTCACCAACCCAAAACTCGTTTAAACCAAGATTGGAATAATCGAGTTTCCTTAACGGAGATTCCGGAAACTGTCCAATGAAAAATTGGACAATTTGAAACGACAGTTTGAAACCCCGCCATGTGTCCGACATATCAAGACAAATAAAGCAGTGAATCACAACCACGACCAATAATTACCCGCGCTGTTTTTATCTAGTTGCTACTATCTAGTGTTTATTAGAGCTAAACGTGAAACCTGTTTTTTTTACTTCTTTTTAATATAATTAATATTTTTTTCTATATAATTTATAGTATATTGTTTGTTAATAGTATATTGTTTATATTGCTTGTTGTTATTTTACTTTTTATAATATTTGGTGACTTCAATCGAGTTGACCTATCCATTCGTGTTCTTGGCTGGCGCTCAGTTTCAAGGTAAGTTGAGAAATACAATATTATACCCAGTAGGTAGAATATCTTTCTGAAGTAGAGGCACGTTTTTACACTGTTGTTCATCATCAAACTTGATAACAACAAACTCAATAAACTCAATCAAACTTGAAAACAATTAACTTCAACTGTGAATCAAACTGTAGAGGTATCAGCTGTTGGTGGGCGGCCATATTGCTCGATATCATTGTTATCACTAATCTGAGATTGGCAAGTGTAACTGGCTGGGGCTTGGGAGATTAACCTCAAGCCACCTCGTTAGGAGTTTAAACTCGTAAAGTGGTCTGGTGAAAGACGATTAGCTGGAATCTCCGTTATTTGTTAATATTTTCTAACTTAATCTCGTTTATTTTGTTGGTGAAAGTGGCCCTAAGAGAAGTACAAACACTATCTATTAAATAATTGGGAATACGTAACAACCCGACGAAAAAAGGAGGTTTGCACGTGAAATTTTCAAGAAAAAACAGTGGGTCCGCACGAAGAAATTCATTCTTAATCACGGACTACATTTAACGACAATTTTGGTTAAAACAACGGGATTAATATCAAAGTTAGATCTGGAAAAAAAGGTAGTGCTAGGATATTTTCAACTTTACCGGCGAAAAAAATTCTTAAAAGTACATCTAAATAATTCACGACGAATTGAACGCGAAGGATTTTGTCGAGTACTTTGACGACCCTCAGCAAAAACTCGAAGTAGAACGAAGGAGTAGCAGTCGGAGCATTGTCCCTTCGACAAATAATGGACTGGAATCAACAACTGCAATTACCTATCAAACGTGAACACACCTTAGGAAAAAGTTTATTTATTTTTTTTTTAAATTGCCGTAATTTATTTATTGATACAGGACAAGCCCAGTTACAAGAATACAGAATGGTCAAATATATTGAATAAACATAAAATACATGAACAACAATAACAACAATATCACTAGATTTTTATTTATTTATTACAATTTACGGGATAGTTTACGTACCTAAATGAGAACATATTCACACGAAATAGAAATACCATAGGAACTAAAATGAAGAAAATAAGGAGATAATAACCATAATTCAGTATATATATATATATATATATATATATATATATATATATATATATATATATATATATATATATATATATATATATATATATATATATATAATAGATTTATACAGGGAAAGCTAAATTTTTAATCAAGTGTTCACTTGGGAGGTTGGGAGGGTTTTCAACTAGTATAAACAACGTGGATCAAAATGAAGATACCTATCCTGAAGAATTGTTTAATTTGTGAATGAAGCGGTAGTTACGTCGACCATGTGGGATACATCATTGGCTGATCTGAGCATCCTAACAAGATCATTGTTGCCTCCATAGTTAGTTTGAAGGTAATGCGGCTGAAACGGGACACGATTCCGAGTTTATCGGGAAGGCACTTTAAAGTTGACAAGAGCCAATAAGAAGGGAGCTTCAAACTCATTTTGGACAATTTTTGACAACGTCATCAAATCAGTTTGACGTCGCCTTTGCTCAAGGCTCATCTGTTAAATTTCGTTTGTTTTTTTTTTTTTTTTTTTTCGTGATTTATTTATTGCAACTGAAACATAGTACATTTCATCTAGCAATATTTCATTTCATGTTAAGCTCACTAAGGGGGGAGGTTTACAGCAAAACCTGGCCCATACTTGTATCAAGTACAGTTAAAAAACACTGGATTACACTTGCACTACTTGCACAGCACAATTAGGTCCAGAGGTTTATTTCTCTTGAGTCGCCGAAGTTCTCCTTCGTTGTTTAAAACGTTGAGCATCTCCAGGTTCTCGTGTTTGTGGAGGCGATGTTCGTGCTTCCTTGCATATTTGGCGATAATTTCGGTGACCGTTTCTACCCTCAAGTCTCGATGAATATCATCATTCCGCATGAACCAGGGGGCCTGAACTATACTTCTCAGTATTATATTTTGTCGGGTTTGGATTGTTTTAATATTTGATTTTTTCGCACAACCCCAAAGCTGAATCCCATAGGTCCAGATAGGGCGCAGTATCTGTTTATATATGAGTAATTTATTGTGTAGTGAGAGATGGGAGTTCCTTCCCATCAACCAGTACATCTTTCTGAACTTGATTTTTAGTTCCTGATTCTTTTTTTCAATGTGATATTTCCAGTTAAGTTTGGAGTCAAGGTGCATCCCTAAGTATTTTACAGTGTCAGAGTATGGAATTTTATTGGAATTGATCTCAACTTCTGGGGCTATGATTTTTCTATTAGTAAAGTTGATATGCACTGACTTTGGTTCATTTAGTTTCATTCTCCACATCTTGGTCCAATTGACAACCTTGTTAGCGGACGTCTGTAGATTGCGAGTTGCAGTTTCAGCGTCATCTCCAACAAAGAGGATAGCATTATCATCTGCAAAAGTAGCTACAGTTGTATTTTCCTGTTGTGGAAGATCTCGTGTGTACAGCAGGTAAAGTACTGGGCCCAGGACACTGCCTTGCGGTACCCCTGCTTTTATATGCTACAAGGCAGAGTACTGGTCACCCTGCTTTACCCTGAAGTGTCTGTTCGCTAGGTAGGATTTTAGGAGTAAGTAAAACTGTTTTGGGAGATCCCTGTGCAGTTTATACTCAAGTCCCTTGTGCCAGACCTTGTCAAATGCCTGGGCCACGTCCAGAAAGATACTGGCACATATTTTTTTACCTTCCAGAGCCTTTTCTATTATGTTAGTGATTCTATGAACTTGATCTAGCGTAGAGTGGCGTTGCCTGAAACCGAATTGGTGGTCTGGTATCAATTTTCTGTCTTCAATAATTGGTTTAAGCCGTTTGAGCAACAATTTTTCGAACAGTTTTGATAAGACAGGGAGGAGGGATATGGGTCGGTACCCCGTCTTCTCATTTGGTGATTTTCCTGGTTTGGAGATCATTATGACTTCCGCTACTTTCCACTGGGAAGGTACATATCGTAACCTGAACGTGGCGTTGATGATATGAAGTAGTTTTGTTATAGCCTTTTCAGGGAGCTCTTTCACAATTCGACCGGTTATCAAGTCATAGCCAGGGGTCTTTTTAGGATTAATGTTGCCCTTAATTTCGTCTTTGAGTTCTTTTAACGTAACGGGCCGAATATCAAGCTCATCCGTTTTTTCTATCAGTGTTGCGTTTTCTTCAGGTGACTGTACTGGAAGAGGTTGAAAAGTTTCATAGAGATGATCTGCAAAAAGTTGAGCTTTCTCTCGGTTACTTCTGGCCCATGTCCCGTCATCCTTTTTGATTGGAGGAGAATGAACTTTAGGTCTATTTATATTTTTGGTTACCTTGTAGAGGGAGTATTCGGTGTCTTTCTCTGCAGTTAGGTTACTCAAAAAATGTTCAACTGATTGGTTATCTATTGGTCTAATAAGATATTTAAGTTTGTTACCGAGTCTATTGAGTATAGTTTTGTTTTCAGGGGTTCTGTTATTCTTCCATTTCCTTCTGGCTTTACGTTTGGCGCACAGGAGATCCCTTACTTCTAACGGATATGATTTCGAATTAGTGTCATAGTTACAGTTTTGGTTTATTGGGGTACATAACCAGGCTGCTTGTTGTATGTTATTGATGAATAAGTCGAGTTCGTCTTCCAGTTGTTTAGGGGTTTTCAGAGGAACTTTAAGGTCAATCGATGTTTCCAATTGCTGCCGGAAACAGGACCAGCAAGTATTTCTATTGAATAAACTCGGAGAATTTTCACTAATGATTACTTTTTCACTGATTGTTATTATGACAGGCGAGTGGTCAGAGGGTAGGTCATCGCTGTCCTCTAGATTTATGTAACCACTTGAGATACCTTTGCTTATAAAGAAGTCTATTAGGTCTGGGGTTTTGTTAGCATCCGTGGGCCAGTATGTAGGCCTTCCAGTTGAGAGGAAGTCGCACTTGAAAGAAGCTGCTGCTTCATACAACTCTTTACCTTTAGCCGTGGTTAATCGCGAACCCCAGAAGGTATTTTTGGCATTGTAGTCACCTCCTATTATAAAGTTGTTACCAAGCGATTTAAGAAGGACCGTATAATCATCTTTCTTTAAGTTAAACCTGGGGGGACAGTATATTGCGGCTATACTAAAGCTTTTATTATTGAGTTGTACCTTGACCGAAGTTACCTGCATTTTTTCATCTTCGATTTTTGGTTCTTCATGGTGAGCGATGTTAGCTTTAATGAGAATTGCCGAACCTCCTCTAGCTTTATTACTTGGGTGTAACGTATGATAACACGTGAATCCTCTTATTTTGATGTATGACGTCCGAGTGAAATGGGTTTCAGAAATAAGTAAGATGTCTATCTTGTTGGAGTGGAGAAATAATTCGACTTCCTTAATGTGATTTAGCAATCCGTTCGCATTCCATGTTGCTATTCTTAAAGTCGGTCCCATTAAATTAGTCCATAGCTAGTAAGTCCTTTTTCTAGCTTAGTTATTTTTTCAAATAACTGTTTATTGGTATGTTTTTGTTCATCCAGTCTTTCCAGTATCTGTGCCAGCATTTTTTCTGTGTTCGACACATTAACCTCTTTTTTAGCAACGGTAGCATATGAAACCTTTGAAGTAGTTGCTCCTGTCATGGTTGTAGTAAGCGATTTCCGCCTATTAAAATTCCTCTCAACTGAAGCATCGCGCTTGGTCTGTTCTTTCAGTTGGGGTTTAGTAATTTTGTTTCTCATTCTTTGTAGCTCCTTAGCTACCTCGCATCCTCGATAATTTGCTGGATGATTCCCTTTGCAGTTGACACATTTGGGGGAATCCGTTTTGTTCAGGGTACATTCAGAAGTTTTATGCTTTCCAGCACATTTCACACAAGCAGATTCCTTCCCGCAGTAGGATTGGGTATGCATGTATGACTGGCAATTCTTACATTGGGGAATGAGTTTAGAAGTTTTTTTCACCGGCTCAATCTTCACAATTATGTTGAGAATGGCCTTAATACTATAGATTTTGTTTACATCCTCGTTTTTGTCGAAGGTTAACATAAAGAGAGGAAGAGGTTTATGGATGGTTACAATTTCACCACTATCATTTTTCCTTTTCTCTTTCTTGAGAATGTTGGTAACATCCAGGATGGCAAGACCTTGCTCCTTAAGGTCTCCAATAATGTCAGTCTTCTCACATGTTTCATGTAAACCTCTAGCCATGACCTTAATAGGTCTGTCTGCTTTATCTTGATATGTGTACCACTGTTTTTTATCTGAACGTAGTTTGTCTGTGATCAGTTTCCAATTAGATCTTGAATCTACGTTTATTTTCCAAACGTTATTATTGAGAGCAGTGACCTTGAATTGCTCTCTAGGGATATTCAGTAACATATCTTTGAGGGCTGCGTAGCTCTTTAGCCCTACAACATTTATGGGTGGTGGAGGAGGGTCCTTTTTAGGCTTAATCATTTCTACCTTGGATACGTCCTTGTCAGTCTTAGGCGTGTTGGTAGGCCATTCAACCTCCGGAGAACGCCGAGCCTTACGCTTCTTGCGGGCCCTTTTTAGGATCCAGTCAGTTTCTCTCGACAATTCATCTTCGTCCGTACTGTAGGATGTAGGGACGTTGGGTTGAGTCAATTCCGATGTCCTTAGTTTTTCCTTTTGATTTCCATTTAATTTAACAATATGATCGTTAGCTTGACTGAGGTAATCGCATAAGGCAGTTATAATAGAGTACAAATGATTGAAAGCATCACTTACGTTGGGGTCAGCGATCGGGAAGGCTCTTGTTATTATGCGGTGTTGCAATAACTCTTGCTTTGTTTGATCAACAATGTCCTGGAGCGTCTGCTCGCCAACAGCGTCGGCCTTGTCGGTCATGCCACTAAATAAACATTCCCAAACGCGAAGCGAAACATCAGTGTAATAAACCTTTATAGCGGGAGGTCGCTCCGATGTTATTCCAACGAGCTCTCGCACAAGACTGAAATTTCGTTTGTAACTTCGATTCCTTCAATACTAGCCGCTCCAGCTCGCTACGCTCGCTTCCACGTCCAGCCGGAGGGCAAGCCCCCCGGCCCCCCCATTAAATTGCTCGCTTCGCTCGCAAAGTGTGGCATGTGGGGAATGTAGCTCGCTTCGCTCGCAAAGTGTGGATTCTAAGAATGTTGCTCGCTTCGCTCGTAAAGTGTGGCATGTAGGGGATGTTGCTCGCTTCGCTCGCTCGGTACAGCTGTATATGTGTAGGAAAAACCGTGGACCCCCCCATTAAGTTGCTCGCTTCGCTTGCAAGGTGTGGCTGTATACATGCGATGTCTTACAATTGAAACATGTAGGGGATGTTGCTCGCTTTGCTCGCAAACGGTAGATCCCTAAGGGTAGGTTTAACGTGGTAGGGGATGTTGCTCGCTTCGCTCGCGTGAGGAAGTTATACTGCCCACCCAACTTGGCAGACATTTTTTTCTGTTGGAAATTCTTACAAACAAATTAAATCTTATAAAACTAAGTGGAACCACGAAAAGTTTATTAGGAGATGTTGCTCGCTTCGCTGGCAAGGTATACCTGTATATGTGTTGGAAAAAAGCCGTATTTATTCTTTTGAAATAGGCCTGCTCGCAACGTTGTGAAACACCTGAGTCATCGAACCCTTCACGTTAATTCTTGAGCCTTCTCGCTTCCACGGCACAATCATTTTAATCACGGCACAAATAATTTCTCATTTTAATCGCTTCCCCTCGCAATTTGACCGACTTCCCGTCACCTTTTTCGATATCCGATTTCGGATTCAGATTCGGCGGGATCAAACCTTTATTTCGCCCGCAAAAACCGTTCCGAAAAATGTACCTTTATGGGGTATATTTTAATCGGAAAAACCCATGTTTTTGGTCACTAAGGGTAGGTTTAACGTGTGTAGGGTATGTTGCTCGCTTCGCTCGTTTGAGGAAGTTAGACTGCCCACCCAACATGGCAGACGTTTTTATCTGTTGGAAATGACTATCAAATGCGGCACATAATGTGGAACCATGAAAAGTATAGTTTTAAGAACACTTCAGTACTAACAGTACAGTCAGATGTTGAATGTTTGTATTTATTTTCCAGTACTATTTTTCTAAAGGTAGGCCATTATTTTATGAGCGTAGAAGGGCGAATGGGGAAAACCCACCTGAGTCATCGAGACCCTTCTGGTAAGCAACGTTGTGAAACGGCAGCGGGCTCGATTAAGTTCTGCTATAAATCGCTTCCCCTCGCTTCCGCTCGCAATTTGACCGAGTTCTCGTCACTTTTTTCGATATCCGATTTCGGATTCAGATTCGGCGGGATCAAACCTTTATTTCGCCCGCGAAAACCGTTCCGAAAAGCGAACCTTTATGGGGTATATTTTAATCGGAAAAAACTTATTTTTTCGTCGGACTTTTCGAGAAAACGGGTCCGTACTCTCGCATTTTTTTGACGCATTTCCCGACAGTTTTTTCGCGATCCGATTGCGCCGTCGTCTTCCTCGTTCAAAAACCTACGAAACCGGTATTTTTCCGGAATTTTCGACGGCTGTTTAGAGGGGTAGGGGAAGCGGGGAAGTCGAAAAAGCTCACATTAATTCTTACTTCGACCCCCCTCCGGCTCTACGGCCCATGGTTCGGCTGGGATTAGAAAATTTTAAATTCGCTTATACACCCTATCGGAAAATCCCAAGAAGATCCCCCCACTCAGCCGTTTGGCCGTGCATAGACACGACAAACAGACAGACAAACAGACGGAGTTTCATTCCTACAAATAATAGAGATAGAGATAGAGATGCCGTAACAACAGGTAGAATTGCGTCGCATTGTGTTATAAACGGTGTTATTAGTTCGTTAAATTTGTTTCTTTCGTTCCTGCACTAAGAGTAACATACCCTGACAGTGACAGCTACCTGTATGAAATAATTTTGTAATTGGGCTTTAGCCCTTTTGTATGTTTGAATAAATTATTATTATCTAATAATTTAGTGAGGTGAGATATTGATTTATTGTAGTTCCTGAACGCTCATTAAACGAAACAACTTACGGCTTCGAAGGCATCCTATAGGCGCGCTGCAAAAACTGCTAAGTAACCATCGTAAATCAAAAACTCTCCGAAGCTGGAGGAAAAACGGCGTTTTTCGAAAAATAATTTGTAAACTAGAAGGTAATTTAATTCGGCTTGGAGGGTCAGGAAGAGTTTTATTGATGAGGAAAAGGCGCGAGGTTGAGGGGTTCCCTAGGGATCAAAACCACAAAACTGAATAAATCCTTCCAGAGAGGGAACGCCAATGCCCAGGGATACCTACGTCCCAACAACCTAATAATCGGTTATTCTGATTTATTGTCGTCTAATTGATTTCATTTACCCCCTCCACAATGGAGGGTTGGCTGTCCGGATCGTTTTTTTTTCTCGAAATAAAAAGAAAGAAGTTAATTTACGACGCCGGTGTTTTTGAAAAAGGGTTTCATTACGGACGAGCTTCCTTATTTGTAGGCTCCGGGGCTGGTGGGACACTTGCGCCCTCGGAAACGCCGATAAAGTATGCCCTGCCGGAGGAGCAATTACCTGACCGCTTTTCAAACTCCATCGTTGCTCCGTTGGATATCAAACGCAGGAGGGAATCTGGAATGCGCCAATTTGCTGAAAATATTTATTTATTTATTTATTAACGGGCAAGCCCAATTACACAAAGAAACAAAAAACCAAAGAAAATACAAGAAATACAATAAAGAACACAATACTAAAATAATAATTCAGAATATAAAGAAGGAAATTAACAACAAGTGAAACCAGGTAAATTAAGGTACCTACTTATGGAAAATAACAGTTCCGGCAAACAACACTACCAACAATAAAATATATTAAGAAAAGGTCAACGGGGAGGAGGCGATCAGCTTTTTGAGAGAAGCTAGAGAATTATGAAAAAAGTCAAATTCAGGGTGTAAACCAATAAGTAGATTAGCAGAACGAGGCAGCCGCTGCAGAGGACTGTTCCGTACGTAGTTCGTCGATGAGAAAGGGACGTGGAAGAGGAGAGGGGCCGACAGACGAGGCACCCGGAGACCGATCATGGAGAGCAAGACTGGGCAATTGAGCTGGTCATTTAATAGCTTGTGCAGAAGAGCGAGGTCGGCCATAGAGCGACGCCTCTCCAGAGGCAACATACCAAAAGTATCAAGAAGATTAGCGAGGGTAACATACCTCACTGGAGGGAATGCCCAACTTGAATGCAACATATCGCAGAAACTTATTCTGCTCTCTCTCCAGGGTGTACTGATGAACGGCGTATCCAGGTGACCAAACAGGAGAGGCGTACTCCAAGATCGGGAGCACCAGGGCCTTATAAAGCAACACAATGGCTGGAATACTCGTAAACTCTTGAGTGTTGCGCTTTACGAACCCCAAGACCCGCGTTGCTCTACTCGATAGGTCCTCTATGTGTTTTGAAAATGTCAATCGCCCGTCACAAAGTACTCCCAAATCAATTATTTCCGTAAGTCTCCGAAGCTGGTCCCCCTGCAGTACATAATAGAACTCGAGAGGCTGGGTGCAGCGGTGAAAAGTGACCACCGAACATTTAGATAGGTTGAGAAATAAGTTATTATGAGAGCACCAGCTCTCCAGACGAAAGACCGCCAACTGCAGGTCAGCACAATCAGATGGAGAACTCACGCGAGAGAACAGTTTGAGATCGTCAGCGAAAAGCAAGCAGTGGATGTCAGGAGTGAAACAGTCGACCACACTGTTAATCATGAGCAAAAAGTATAGTGGGCCAATATGGCTTCCCTGGAAGTATAATGAAAATCAAATGTGTTAGCCAGGAGCCCCCTCCCCAGGCCAAAAAACTAATGAAATTGCTCGACGAAAGCTTTTCACTTCACAGAAACACGTAGAATCATCATTATGTATTATGGCAAATAAGTCTGAGGGATGTGGGTTTCACGGCAATGAGTGTGCAGATGCCCTTGCAAGGAGAGTCATTGGCGATAACCATTGATATGTTGCCTATACGCATTGAGGATCAAATCTCCTAATACATGCAACATAAAGCCAATTCCATCTGGCATGAGCAATGGCAGGGTGAGGTCATTGGTCTGCGTGGTGTCCTTCAGGGCTTGGTAACTAGTAAACGTTCCAGTCACGTTCCGATACTGGTTTTGATTCGATATTTGATATCGGTACAATATCGAAAAAAAGTATCGATATTTCGATATTATTGAATCAAAAATATCGATACCACTAGTATCGGATCATTCGATATCAATGACCAAGTAATGGGGGTTTTTTTTTCAATTTCATGCTGGAAAGGGCACGGAAATCATAGCTTCATCAACTTTATTTAATAATAGCTTTTTATTACATATATTTAAACTTTGACTTATTTAACTCAGAAATGTAAAAAAAACTGACACAACCTACTATCTACTAACAATATTAAATTTATGTCTACTAACAATATTAAATTTATTTTCATCATATTTTATTTATGTAAATTGAAAAATGTGCATATATATTGTTATATTCTTCCATGTAAAAAGAAAACAAAAACTGTTGAAATTGAATATTTGCCGTGGTCATGGCATCATCATCCGTGGCCCATGTCCCACTATCCTGTTTCCTCCTGAGGTTTGTCACCTTACAAGGGTTCTACTTCCACTTATTTACTTCACCTCTTCAACGCTCAAATTTCCACAGCCCAAAATTACATATATCAGTGATTCGATCCGATATCACTACTTTTCTTTCGATACTGTAAAATATCGAAAGGCTGATATCGATAGAAATATCGAAAGTATCGAAAGGAAAGTACCGATATCAGTAAATATCGATAGTATCGGAACGTCACTATTCGTAACCCTACTTTCCAAGGACGGATCGAATAGTGGTCAACCGGGTTGCCACTAGCCATACCCGTCTTACTCACAGACACCTGCATAGTGCAGAAGCTCGAGATGTTGTGTGTGGGAGGTGTGGGGGTGCTCTGTCCAACCACCACTTTCTGGAGGACTGTCCAGCCCTTGTGGACCTCCGAGTCCAGCATCAGCCCCTTCAGTGGGTTGACTTTTATCGGGACCAGACAAGGTCCGATCCCTGTTGTTGTACCTGAGAGCCGCTGAGCTCTACTACGAACAGTGATATCTGATCTGTGATATATTTATATACATTTAGTATAGTTTTATTTCACTTTGCTGATTGTATATAATAGCATGTATGTATGTAGAATTATTTCCCTATTTTACATCTAGTCTTAGTTGTATTATTTTATTTTTGGGTTTTTTCTTATCCTCTTTGGAGGGTAAACAGTGGTCATCACTGTTGCTAGTGAAGTCCACGATGGCGCTCCTTTTTAGTCAAGGATCTCAACATGGCTCCCCTTCGAATCGTGATCGTACCACTTCCAGTGTCCCTTTAGACACCTTGTTCAATGCCTCTAATGACCCTTCTGGTTGAGATGCGGCTTAAACCCTAATATAAATATATATATATATATATATATATATATATATATATGTATATATATGTATATGTATATGTATATATATACATATATATCTATATATATGTATATATACATACATGTCATCCCAGACGATAACTCTCCTTAGGATTGAGATAAAAATTCCGTTCTTGCGCTAAAAAATCAAGCTTTTCAAACGAATGGATGAGGTCGTTGGCCAGCACTTTTTGAGCACTAAATTGGTAAAATTTTAAAAAACTCAATAAAAAATCACTAATAATGACTAAAAACGTCTAAAAATCGTGAAATTCTTTTTTTTTTTTTGGTAGAATATTGCTCAAATAAACTATATTAACAATAAAATAGAACATTCCAAAATGTATGTATAAAATTATGGTAAAAAGTGTACTTAAAATTCATTAAAATTTGCTAAAAAATTGATAAAAACTGAAAAAAGCTAAAAATTCAAAATCTCTATTTGAATAGGAGATTATTATATATTTAAGATACGATTTTTCTCATAAAATTAATAATTAAAAATTTCCTTGCATTCAAAAAGCTCAAATTTCGAAACTATTCAACATTATACAATACGAAAATTGCTCATACGATCATGCACCTTGACTGGAACTTTTAATGGTGTTATTACCGAAAACCTAACTTATATTACCTCTAGAAAATACCTTTGTAAGTACAATTACAACACTTGGTGGCTGTAAAAAAATAACTCAGTAATGCAGCATGGCTAATAGAGGAATTTACAAAGAAATGTTGTAAATAAATTGCCGTGTGACTGGAACTTTTAGTTTACTTTTACCACCATAATTAAGACCACAATAATAAGCGGAAAGCTCGTGGAATAGGTCCTTGGGACATTCTATAAAGTTCCATAATGGGAAATAAGTTCCATAATGTTTCCTTTATTGATTGCACTTCGTACCTCCGTTGTCAGTTATTGATATAGAGTAATATTATAGTAGTATTATACTATATACAGAGTAATTGATATGGAAATACAGTACGTCGGTACTTAGGTTACAGTCTCGATCCAACAGCTTCTGTTTCCACGTAGTTTTGTTTTAAGAAAATATTTTTAAAGCCTGGATGATAAAATAGGACATTCCAAAATGTATGTATAAAATTATGGTAAAAAGTGTACTTAAAATTCATTAAAATTTGCTAAAAAATTGATAAAAACTGAAAAAAGCTAAAAATTCAAAATCTCTATTTGAATAGGAGATTATTATATATTTAAGATACGATTTTTCTCATAAAATTAATAATTAAAAATTTCCTTGCATTCAAAAAGCTCAAATTTCGAAACTATTCAACATTATACAATACGAAAATTGCTCATACGATCATGTACCATGACTGGAACTTTAAATGGTGTTATTACCGAAAACCTAACTTATATTACCTCTAGAAAATACCTTTGTGAGTACCATTACAACACTTCGTGGCTATAAAAAAAATACTCAGTAATGCAGCATGGCTAATAGAGTGAATTTTCAAATAAAAGTTGTAAATAAATTGCCGTGTGACTGGAACTTTTAATTCACTTTTACCACCATAATTACGACCACAATAATTAGCGGAAAGCTCTTGGAATAGGTCCTTGGGACATTCTATAAAGTTCCATAATGGGAAATAAGTTCCATAATGTTTCCTTTATTGATTGTACTTCGTTCCTCCGTTGTCAGTTATTGATATAGAGTAATATTATAGTAGTATTATACTTTATACAGAGTAATTTATATGGAAATACAGTACGTCGGTACTTAGGTTACAGTCTCGATTCAACAGCTTCTGTTTCCACGTAGTTTTGTTTGAAGAAAATATTTTTAAAGCCTGGAAGGCATATGGGAGTTGTCAGATTGAATAGGATCGTAGGTAGCAGATAATGGAATAAAATAGGACGAGATAATAGCATAGGACGAGATAATAGTATAGGACGTGGTAATGTAGGACGGGATGGAAGAGCAGATAAAAGCGGGATGAGGCCCCCCGAGGATAGAAACTTCTGTTTCACGGCAAGATGAGAATCTTTGAAGGAGGCAAAGATTATTCCGTGAAAATGTGTCGAATATCTAGATAGGAATCTTGTGTGGGGGAGGGGGAAGGACAAATATTTACCTGAGAGGTAGGTTTAGGTGCGTAGTGCGATGGCCGGAGGAGATTGTGTGAGTGGAGGATGGGGGAGGGTTGTGTGGCACGAGGATTGTGTGAGGGCCGGGTGGTGTGGAGAATCGTGTGTGGTGTGTGGGGGGGGGGGGGGCTCGTTTCAATTACCCTCTTCTTCCAATTCCTCTTTCGTGCCCTTGACGGTGAACGTTGGCGATGGGTGAGTGAGTGTGATGGTGCGAGGAAGAGGGCAGCAATGAGGTGAGGGGAGGGGGGGGGGTTCGTATTTTACGGCCTTCGTGGTTGAGGGGATGAAGGGGGGGGGGGGGAAGGAGCTCTTCTTAATAGAATAGGGGCGAACTCCCCCCCCCTCACACAACCCATTACCTATGACCCAGCATCATTCCCGCACCCGCAGTGGGCACTCATAAGGATATGACGGGGGTAAGGGGGGAATCACGCACCTCCGGCGTTACCCCCCCCCCCTTAGCTACACTCCATCCCCCTTAGCCGCCCTCCTCACCCCCTTAGCCTCACTCTCCTGCCCGTCGCCTCCTCTCCGGCACGCCATCTTTACCTCCATCTCGCTCTAATCTAATTATCTAATAGCTCGTAATTCCATCACCCCCCCCCCCCCCCCCCCATAACTCCTAAACGCTGATTTGAAAGGTCGGTAGGCAGTCAAATCGTCCGCTAGGTAATTTCTCCCTTCCACCCGACAGATTATCGGCTCTTGATATTCTTAAAGACAGAATATCTCTTATATATATATATGTATATATATATTTATATCACTTATTGAAAATTACTCTATAAGAGCTTGATTACAATCACAAAATTAGAAAAGATAACAAAAATAACGTCACAAAACTATTTTTTATATTTCGGCTTTTTGCCTTTTTCAAACTAACAAAGAAATTGATTAATAGTAGGGAATTTGTTTACAACGTTGACTAGGAATTTCGGTAACTTTGGATTTAGTTTCATCGTCTTAAGGGCCGATTACACGAGCAACAAAAGTTGCGCAACTCCAAAAAAATTGCACTAGAAAAGTTGTACGCATCACAAAGCAATAAAATTGCCTCGTGTTGCGTCAAGATGTTGCAAGGAATTAATTGCACTGTGTTGCACCAATAAAGTTGTGCAATAGAAATTGCTCAATTGTTTCGTTTATACGGGCGACTACAGTTTGCGCCATGGACGGTGAAGAGGTGGTCGTCGCTGATGCTGTGGTCGTCGTCGCTGCTGCTGCCAACCAAAGGAAAAAGAGGGGAATTTGGCAGCGCCAGTTTCTGAGCCAGAGAGAATGTGGGTTGGCTCTCACCTCTGAAATTCTTTCACGTCAATATTTGCTCATAAGGCCATGCTGCACGAATAAACTTCTATCTTTGCTACGTTAAAATTCTCTCATGGGGCAATGCTGCGCCCCACCAGTGCAGTTTCACGTCAATATTTGCTCATAAGGCCATGCTGCACATATAAACTCCTATCTTTCCTACGTTAAAATTCTCTCATGAGGCAATGCTGAACCCCACCAGTGCAGTTTCACGTCAATACTTGCTCATAAGGCCATGCTGCACACAAACTCCTATCTTTTCTATGTTAAAATTCTCTCATGAGGCACTGCTGCACCCCATCAGTGCAGTTTCACGTCAGTATTCGCTCATAAGGCCATGCTGCACCCCATCAGTGCAGTTTCACGTCAATATTTGCTCATAAGACCATGCTGCACAAATAAACTCCTATCTTTCATACGTTAAAATTCTCTCATGAGGCAATGCTGCACCCCATCAGTGCAGTTTCACGTCAATATTTGCTCATAAGGCCATGCTGCACAAATAAACTCTCAATGTGATTGGCTGTTTCGTTCCCTCTCCCGACCCAAGGCCGAAAAATTGCCGCAATAGTGCAATAATTTTCCAAACCCCTTGGACTTCATTTCAACACGATGCAACAGTTGCCGAGAGGGCTCGTGGGCCTAAAATGTTGTACAACTCCCGTCAATTAATTGCCTGCAATCTTCGGCAACTTTTTCGAGGAGAGAATAGTTGTCCAACTTTTTTGAAATAGTTGTGCAATACTTTTTTCTGCAATTATTGCCGGAAAAAATCGCTCGTGTAAAAGGGCCTTTATGTTGAGGCCTGGAGGGTCGTAAGCAGCCAAAACGTTGCTATGTGCTTTTTCGGATTCGTGAAGCAGTCTCTTGTTTTCGTGGGGTCTCATTTTTTTCAAAACTTTTATGCCGAAACAGTCATCAAACGTCGCGTTATGGGTTGTGGCATGTCGGCTTACTGGAAGGTCTTCGTTAACACTCACCACAGACGCTCGATGATTGTTGACCCTCAAATTGAATTGGGTTTCGGCCTTCCCTACATAAAATGCAGGACACTCTTTACAATTATCCCTTCACAATGTTGAAACCATATTTAGTTTCTTTTCCCCCTTTCACTTCATCTAATTAGCCATCCCCCGTCACTTTGTTTGCACTTAATTGGTTGCCCCTTTCCCTTCTCTTGGCCAATGCGATTCAATCTCCTTCCACTTGTGACTATAAAAGCTGTGTCCTTTCTAATGTGTCTTCAGGTATTGTTTGTTACTGATGATGGCCTAACCGTCGAAATCGATTTAACATTGTAACTCTTTATTTTTCGTGGAAATAGACAACATTTTTCACTAACTTCCGTTTTTTTGCCCTAAATATGTACAGAATGATTAATAAACAAAGTTAATCAATCCCTCTCTCCTATATCTCACTATCTCTCTCCCTCTCTTCCTTCTTTTTCTTTCTCCCTCTCTCTTTTTCTCTCCCTCTTTCTCTCTCTTATTCCCTCTCTCCCTCTCTCGCTTTCACAATATAAGAAAGGACCCGAAGGTCCTAATTGTATCAGATTGATTAATAAAGCAGTCAAACTGTCTCTCTCTCTCTCCCTCTCTCTTTTTCCAACAACTGTTGGAGGCCGGGTTATTTTCTCTCTCCTAATTCAACATCATATCGACAACTGGAACCGCGTAACGTCAAATTAAAATCGATGATGAGCAGTTTTGGCTCGGTGGAGAAGCTTAAAGCAATCTGCGATGAGCGAGATCAGAAACTGAGATCTCCTCAAACTCCATTTCACGGTGTGAAATTACGAGCAATCTTTTAGAAAACAGGCCATCCCGAATTTCCGTGGAGCGTAATTCTACTGGAACGTTTATTTTCGAGCTTTATTTTCATTGCATATCAAAATATCAGCACGGATTAGGAGTTCATATGGTGGTCGACTCATTACCGGATATAGTATCATATTGGTTATGGATTTCTTGCCTTATCCGCATGAGGTATTGGTGTTCGAGGGTTGAGATTTTTCATGGCGTCCCAAATCATATAGTTTATTGCGTACGCTGAGCGCTTTCGCCTTGTAATGGCCTCGTCAGAGCTGCAATTATATATATATAAATAAATATATATATATATATATATATATATATATATATATATAGAATTCTGGATAATCTTCTTGACTAGTAAAAATTCGATATAAACGAGATTTTTTGAGGTAGTGACCAAGCTAGTCTTGTGTTTCAATGTAGTTTTTTATTTTTCTATAATAGCGACGTTTTGGCCCTTGATACGAGCCCTATTCATGCTTATATATTGCCTGGTATGTAGTTATTAATAATGCATAGTAATTAGTTGATAGAAAATAGACATATTGGGTCCCATCGACTCGGAAAACAAACATTACAATAATTGTTTGTAATTATTATAATGTATGTTGGATACTGCTGGAAAAGGTTATGAGAAGCTTCTCCTGCTTCGCTTGATGCCTGCAATAGCGGCGTCAGGAGACTTATCCCCCAGACAGTATGGATTCCGAAAGGGTCGGTCCACTGCTCATGCACTGGCAGATGTAGTGAACACTTTGAAAAAAACACAGGAAGGTAGTAGATATACTAGGAATCTGGCAATGCTAGTGACCCTGGATGTGAAAAATGCCTTCAATTCTGCAAGATGGACTGATATATTAGAGTCTCTGGATACCACCTTTAAAATACCAAGATACTTACTAGCAGTTATGGACAGCTATCTTAAAAACCGAAAATTGGTTTATGAGACGGCTCAGGGGGAAAGGGAGAAAGAAATCACCGCAGGAGCAGCCCAGGGTTCAGTTCTGGGCCCACAACTATGGAACGCGTCATACGATAGTATTCTACGATTGGAAATGCCAGAAGACTGCTATCTTGTCGGATATGCGGATGATGTTGCGGCAGTTATCCTGGCTAGAACCACGGAATTGGCACAGAATAAACTGAATCAAGTAATGGTAAAAATCACTAGATGGATGGAAGACCATATGTTGACATTAGCAGCAGCTAAAACCGAAGTAGTTGTGTTCACTTGAAAACGGATCCCTATCATAATCCCAATACAAATAGGGAGTACAGAAGTCACCAGCAAACCAACAGTAAACTACCTGGGAATCACATTAGATACTAAAATTACATTCTGGGAGCAAATAAAGAAATCAGCAGACAAGGCGTCAAAGAAAACAACTGCTCTTAGTCATCTCATGAGAAATATCAACGGGCCAAGGCCATGTAAGCGTCGTCTCATGATGACCGTTGTACAATCAATACTCTTGTACGGTGCGGAGATATGGGCAGATGCTCTAAACGTTGCCTATTATCGCAAGAGAATTATTGCAGTTCAACGAAGAGGAACGCTAAGGATTGCATGTGCCTACAGAACAGTGTCAGAGCCAGCCATACTCGTACTTACAAGCAGCATCCCAATCCATCTATTGGCTGCAGAACGCAAACGAATCTTTGATAGAAGAGAGGAAGGAGAAAGAGCTCATTTAGCCGCTGAAGAGAGAGAATATACAATGGCAAGATGGCAGGAAATGTGGACTGTAGAGCAGAGAGGGAGATGGACAGCACGCTTGATTCCTCAGATCAAGGTATGGCTAGATAGAAAACATGGAGAAGTAAACTTTTTCCTGACTCAGTTCCTTTCTGGTCATGGGCTGTTTTACGCATATCTCTATAAAATGGGAAAAGTAGACTCCCCAATATGTCCATACTGCCAGGAAATGGACGATGATGTGCTCCATACTTTCTTTGTATGCAAGCGATGGGCAACAGAAAGAAGAAGGCTGCAGGATGCTCTGGAATTACCACCTCAAGACGTGACACCGGAGGTGGTAGTATCCAAAATGATTGAACGAGAGCAAAAATGGAATTTTGTAGCTGCCTACGTTGAGGACATCCTCCAGAAAAAGATCATCTTGGAACGGGAGAGACAGAGGAGGAGGGAGCACATGGACCGAGAGGACTGAAGAAATTTCTCAAGGACTCGGCCTGAAGTAATGTGTTAAACAGTTCCAGGCTGAGTTCCAACGTGGGAAAAGGAAGGTGAGGTTTTAGTGTGTTTGAATCATACATAACCCGGAGTGCGGTCCCTCTTGGGTATCTTACAATCTTAAAGATTTCCTCACCTGCCTACGAAAAAAAAAAAAAAAAAAAAAAAAAAAAAAAAAAAAAAAAAAAAAAAAAAAAAAAAAAAAACTCTAAGAAAGTCAAAGACTACTTTTTTCATATTTTCGAAATCAGACCCAGTGGGAAGGGGAGGGGGGGGGGGGGGAGGATGAAGTGTTTCGAACGTCATTGAACCAACTGGGGATCTGAGTGGGCGAATCTATCAGAATTACTTTAACTTGGGTCACAGGCTATTTGATAATGTTCAAGTCAACCTGTGCAACGCACGGGCGGACCAGCTAGTACCTGATATAGTCTCATGTATGATGAAGTGAGAGGGGGTAAGGGAGCTCCCCTTATCTGAGTATCGATAAGGGGAGGGGGGTAGAGCCCCCTTATCCATGAGTACGGACCCCCTTCCGAAACTGTTAACCGAAAAAGGTTTGTGGAGAGATTTGAAAAAATATCAATTAAGTGGAAGAAAAGACGAAGGGCCCCCGTCGTCCCGGCGGGGAAGGGGATAATGATAGACTGCGGGCCCGCCCTGTAATCAGGCGGAGCCGACAGATCCACACCTTCAGGGGCCCCCTTACCCTCTCTTCTCACAAGATCTCTCCCCTTACCCTTCGAGGGGGACTCCTTCCCATACGAACCCCCTTACCCTACCACCCCTCCCCCCCTTACCCATCCAAGGGGGCCCCCTCACAACAACACTCAAGAGGGGCAACACTTGTCAATCTCACTCGCCTCACAACAAACTAATTATCTAAACACCTCAGCGGCGTCTTTTGATGAGTTGACTCCTTCGCGTGACTTTTTGACTTTTTTTCTAATTTCATTTAAGGCTTTTTTATCAGCCCCAAAAATGCGTCCTGCCTTTTTTATTCTTTGCGTGCTGCCGCTCTGATTTCCCGGTTGATTCTATTAGGTAGTCGTTTTTTGTACTTTTTCGCAAAATTTCAGGAGCGGACACCTAGACAGTGTCCTACGTGGCTCTGACGCGAGCGTCAAGCCGTGCGTGGAAAACGAGCGTTGGCGCGTTGCCGCGTCACGCCGCGCGGGAGAAAAAAATGGTGTCCTACGTGGAAACACAAAAATGATTCGAATTTTAGCTAGTTAACCTGTTCTGTTCTCATCGCCTGTGTTTTCAACTTCATTTTAGCGAATTTTCTTAGAAAATAAAGCTATTGCAATGGCTCCAAAAATTTTAAAATAAAAATTTTCAAAAATGTTCTTCATCGAAATCTGTTTTGAGGCATTCTGAAATGATTCCTGGATTTTAACGCTTTAATATATATATGTCATATATATATATATATATATATATATATATATATATATATGTATGTATATATGTATGTGTGTGTGTGTATATGTATGTATGTGTCATTCCAGACGATAACTCTCGATAGAATTGAGATAAAAACTTCGTTCTTTCGCCAAAAAATCGAGCATTTCAAAAGAAAGGATGAGTTCGTTGGACAACACTTTTTGAGCACATTAAATTGGTCAAATTTCAAAAAATTTACTTAAAAAATCACTAAAAAAGGCAAAAAAAAACCGCTAAAAATTAACAAATTTCTATTTTTTAGCAGAATGCTACTCGAAAAAAATTAATCGAACATGAACTAGGACATTTAAAAATTTAAGCACAAAATTGTACTGAAAAATGTACTTAAATTTCATTAAAATAAGCTAAAAATCGATAGGAACACTTGAAAAAATTGTAAAAATCCACAAAATTGTTTGTTCATTGGAATATTACTGACAAAAAGTTAGTTTGCTATAAAATGTATAATAAAATTTTTATTTTTCCCCAAAGTGCTCAAATTTCAACAGAATTTAACATAAATGTAATACGACCATTTATGAAAATTCGCTCATACGATCATGCTGCATGACTGGAACTTTTTCAATTTGATTTTGCATTCATGCCGTCGATCAACAAGTTTGAGCTGCTGACCAGCTCAACGGCTCTTTCCTATTATTCAGCTGTAAATAACTTAAAAAAAGGAGAGCGGCCGAGGAAATACTTGAAAACCGAAGCGAGTTCGGTCAATTTCATCACTTACACTCCAATAATTTTAGAAGAGTTTCTGAAGATTTTGTGTGATCATCTTCCATAATGAGGTTTTATCATACATAAAAAAAAAGACCTATCAATTATCACTAATTTCAGTGATTAATTTAGATCAGTGAGAATTTAAAGGACTTTTTTGTTTGCTAAAACCTACTTATACTCCAAGTTGAGGGAGTGAATAACACTTAAATCATATATGCAAGAATGACAGTAAAAACCTTCGATTACATTGTGAACAAAATTAAGCAAGAATTTTACCATTTATATTCAACAAGAATTTTAATTCGTTACAATGATTTAAAAAAATATATAACAACAAATATTTGGTAGAATCCAAAAGTTTATTTGTATGGCAGAATAATAGGAACTACAAGAAAGATTTCCAGAAAAATTGCTCAAATTTCAAAACAATCAAACATAAATATACTCTGAACAATTGATAAAATATACTCACATGAGCATGACTCAAACCTTCGTATTTTGTTTTTACCATTGTCTAGAAACACTAGATAATATATTGTAATTTTCTTCGAAACTGGGCATCTCCTGATAAAGGTGTATAATAAATGTAGAACTGGCCGTTTATATATCAGCTAACTCCATTACCACAGAAAAAAATTTGGGGAAAAAGTACGAAAACAAGTTCAAAATGTAGGAAGAGGTTAGAAAAACATCACACAAACGCGTTTGACGCGTGGCGAACGCGATAAAAATCAAACTTGTTTGAAAATCAAACCAAAACGTTCAACGCCGTCGCGTCGCCGCGCGGGCAGGGTCACGTGACAACTTACGCAAATTTCATTGGTCCGCCATTTGAATGCGTAAACGCCTGAACGCATTGACGCGTGCGGCAAATCCTCGTAGGACACTGCGTAAAGCAAAGAATTTGGAAGAAACGTCAGCGAAATTGGATGGACAGTAAAGCTCCCTCACATACCTACCTATATTGTAATACGGACCGGTTTAAGGACAAAGTACGAGACAAAATGATTAAATGTGATATAGAACAGTAATATTTGTTAATATAGTGTTGTATGTTTTATTGAAGATACCTACATTTAATGATGTACATAAATTTAAGATTATGTAATTCTGACATCAATAAATATCTCTAATTTACATTTAAGATATATAATTAGAAACAAAAAAATTTTTTTTTACAAGTTTTATTGCGCCAAGTAATAACAACTTATAAGCAATATTCATGTGATAAATTATTATACATTTTATCAAGATCTAATATACTTCACTTTAGACTTATTGTTCTGATAATTGAGTCACTAGTCTAGAAGTTCATTTTATTTCACTTAGTTCATGTGGTTTAGTTCTTTTAAGTCTTCTAAAGTAGATCTTCGGTGTCAAGGAGCTGGACGACATCCCCGTAAACATGATCTCTGAGCCTCAAAAGGTGATTGACGGCTTGTTTGCGGATAACCATCCGCTCAATTGATAGAATCAACTTTCAACTCATAGTGTAATCTGTCGTTTCTGAAGTATCTCCATGCGTCAACGCAGGTACGCAGAACATTATTCTGATAGCGCTGAATAATGTTGCGGTTACTTTGTGCAGTGCACCCCCACAGTTGAGCACCATATGTCCAGACAGGTTTGAGGACTTGCTTGTACAATATGAGCTTATTGTGGATAGACAGTTTTGAGCGTCTTCCCATAAGCCAGTACATTTCCCTGAATTTGACAACTAGTTCAGACTTTTTCTTTTTAACATGTGATTTCCACCTCAGTTTGGCATCGAGTGATATCCCAAGATATTTAGCCTCATTGGCATAAGGAATCGCCTTGTTTTCAAGGAAGGCTGGCACGTAGTTGATCCTAGAAACCAAGTAAAATAAATAAGAAATGTATTTTCTTATTTTATACATCATTCAAAGGTACTGGCACACTGGGGCATATACATCTACTATATTTGACTGTTGGAATCCTCTTGCTACAAGCCTTGCCTTATAGGTACCGTTTGGCTTGATGCGAATATATATATATATATATATATATATATATATATATATATATATATATATATATATATATATATACATATATATATATAGGTTTTTTTTTATCATCCCCAAAAACGCGTACTGTCTTTTTCATTCTTTGCGTGCTGCCGCTCCGATTTGCCGGTTGATTCTATTAGGTAGTTGTTTTTTGTACTTTTTCGCAAAATTTCAGGAGCGGACACCTAAAGCGAAATTGGATGGACAGTAAAGCTCCCTCACATATTATAATATGGACTGGTTTAAGGACAAGGTACGAGACAAAATGATTAAATGTGATTATAGAAGAACAGTAATATTTGTTAATATATTGTTGTATGTTGGATGGAAGATACATTAAATTATATACCTAAATTTAAGATTATGAAATTCTGACTTCAATAAATTTCTCTAATTTACATTTAAGATAGTTAGAAACCAAATAATATAAGAAATATATTTTCTTATATTATAAATTATACAAAGGTATATTGCCACTGGGGCATATACATCTTCTACTATATTTGACTGTTGGAATCCTCTCGCTACAAGCCTTGCCTTATAGGTACCATTTGGCTTGATGCGAATATATATATATATATATACACGTGTATATATATATATACGTATATATATATATATATATATATATATATATATATATATAATTTCCCGATCGAAATAAACATTTTCCCAACCAAAATAAACATTTTCTTTATTAACATTAAGACAACCAAAATGAACTTGCTTCTTTATCAATGTGTAGACTATAAACATAAATATTTCTTTAACAATATTCAAAAAACGAAAACAACAAACTGTTAGTTTAATGAATTCTTCACCCGCAGCTGTTGATATTAGGTTGAGGTGTTCATTACGTAGTTACAACATCATCCGTATTAATCGCAGCAACTGCTCTGGTAATCACATCCTCTAACACATGGTTCACTCATTTCATTTCTAACCAAAAATCCCTCAGTTTTTTTTTTTTTTTTTTTTTTTTTTTTAACGCTTAGTTTTGGAGCAATTCAATTTTTGAGATTTTTTTCGTGTTTTCGACCTTGAGTCACTAAAACAGCAATTACTACAATACAGTACAGTAATTTAACTAAACTGTATTTGTTTTTAAATACTAACTTATTATTTTTTAGTAACTATACCATTTAATTCGTGGCAAATCATTGCGTTTCGTAGTCCAGATTTCGTTTCCGTCTCGACATAATATTCTCCAACTATTCCTCGAAGGGTCTGGCTTTTATTAATTTCGAATCCACTCAATCCGAAACGTCTAATTAAATAGGTACCCATCCTAAAGATATTTTAGTATTCAGTATAAGGAAGTAAGTATCCAGTAAGTTTAGTTTTTTTTGCGAGCGTTTTCGAGGAATACCCCCTTCCTCTGGCTCTGTAATATATTAATAGCATAGTAGGAATCAACCAATTGTAAATTTCAAAAAACAGTTTCAGTCAAACTTTTTGACTGATTATGAGTAGTTTTTTAGGACGTCCCTCTGAAACTATGTCTCATAGGTAAGGCTTCGTTAATAAGAGCGACGCATATTGGAATTGATCCAGGGGGGTGGGGGACAACCAAAGCATAAGAAAATGTTACCCAACAATTTGGTTTAACGATGTGGTTAAAAATGGAATTTTTTTCATACCTACAACTATGGTAGGTAATAATGTGCACAAATACGCTTTCTATCTGATACACAAGAGGATTTTTCCAAGTTACCCCACTACCTTGCTAATTTCCGAATAGACTCACACTGACAAACCCATAGTCATGCCAATGGCAGGAAGGGCCTTGGGGAGCTGTCGGGTTTATTCAGCGGTCAGAGAAGATGTGATTGAAGTGGAAGGAGCGCGACGGCGAATCGCAAAAGATAACAACAACAAGTCAAGAAGAGGAAGAAGAAGACAAAAGAGGGAGGCTGGGAAGGAGGACTTGGAAAAGGATGGCAAACAAATAAATAAAGTATCAGACGGGAAAGTAAGATGGCGCTTGTCGTGAGAGCGGTAAGTGCGGTGGACAGACCGCCCCCTCCACGACCACTTCTATATCAACTGGTACAGTCATCATTCGAATCTCTTTCTGATCCCCTTCGCCCGTCCACTGTGAAAATCTCTCTTCTTGTCTCTCTGAGATTCCCCGGTAGCTAATGGATTCAGGGAGACAAGAGAAGGGCGACCCTCCCGGAGTGAGTAACAAGGTTAGATAGGAAGCGGCTCCTATTGCAGCGAAGAGGGTTTAGGTTAGGGTTACTCCTCATCAAATAGTAAGCTTCATTCTTCTTAGAAGGGATGTAAAAAGGATGGGTTTGGTGTGCTTTGCTTCAGGTCTGATTTAACACGGCTAGACAATAACAGCTATAAAGAGGAAACACACATAAACCGACGGGACGTGCACATAACCAAATTAACGGATAACAGGAAACAGCCTTCAATTTGACTGGAAATTTTGATTTCAAGATCGTTCGTTATGGCTGTGGCAAGTAGATATAGAAAGACAAACACTCGCGCATGCGCACAGCTTACTGCTGATGAAACCATGATAAATGTCTTAAGGGACCTCAAAGAACCTTTCCCACATCATCCCTGGAAACCTGACTAAAATCTGATCAACATTGACGGACTTATGACTATCACAAGAAAATTTCGTTCACGAATGCGCAGAGCATAGCGCTGATTCAATCATGATGAACCTAATAGGGGACCATCAAGGGCCAAACCCACATTATTCCTGAAAATTTCATTAAAATCCAATTCGAAATTGTGGAAGTTATGGCTGTGGCAAGGAAATGGAGAGTTTTTGCACTTCTAGTATACGAAAATGGCCTTTCCGAAACGAGAAGAGGTTTTCGTAACGTGGAAACGCTTTTCGGAACGGGCAGAGTCAGCTTTACTAGTACTCAGCTTTTTCGGAATCGTAATTATGAGTCGACAACTTGACCTTTCTCTAGGATCGTAGATCGCGAGGTAGCTCGCGGGGAAATTTCGGAAGAGAGTGCTTGGGTTGGCTAATCTGATTCGCGCTACCCATCTCAGACGCTTGTGTCATGAAATATTTTATAGAAGACAACACAGCAGTGGAGATGATACTGATTGATTTTCAAAGTAACCTTTCATTGAAATCTCTCACTTCAAGCAATGAAAATATTTAGCCTTTTGTCCCTAAGCAAAAATATCCAATTTTGGTTCAGATTGGTTTACGAGTGAAGGCAATGTTCAGCTCAACATATCTCTGTGAGATTTCATTTTCCAGTATGAAATTCATTAAAAACAAGTACAGAATGGCCGCTACAACCTATGTGCCTAACATTAAGAAGATTGTTGATGACAAATAAGAGTGCCACCCATCACACTGAACTACGTTTTCCTAATTTTTGTATTCAAGTTCTTATGATATTATTGCAATTTTAGAAATGTCTATTGTTGAATAAGCTCGAAATGTTTGTTTATTCATAGGTAACAAACAACTGTGTGATTTAAGCAAAGACATGTATTACTTTCCTACTTTGTCGTGTAGCTCACAGTAATGTTTATTAGCTGTAAGGTAGCTCAGTCGCTTACAAGTTTGGCGACCACTGCTCTAGGATAACGCTCTAGAATAACTTAGCAACTATCATGCAGTTGGCATGTACACACACACACACACACATTCGACAAAATCGCCTGATTTTTCCCCGTGCTGTCTTTTGTTGTTGGTTTAATATTTGTATTAGTCTTTCTTTCGTGTTTTTCCCCGTACCTCAACCAGAAGGGTCATTAGCGTCATTTTGTTCTTGCTTTCGACGTTTTATCGAATATTTAAGCTTTTTCATTCTCAAGATTTCGTTTCAAGGTTCATTTTAAACGGTTTAAAGATTCGTGTTCTTCGCGGCTGAATCTTTTTTATATGATATAGAGGTAGGTAAGTGGTCTTCGTTTCTTACTTCATGTTATATTTTGGAAATAGTCTACTATGAGTTTTGAGCAGTGATTCACTACAAGAGTCACGTTAACGTCTCTATAAGAGTTCTCTTTCTCTTGGGCTTACGAAAACGCTACGAGAAATCGATGCAAAAATTTTAGCATTCATCGTGCTCGCTCTAACAGCTTGTTTTCGTGTTTACGAGAAATACCAATACGAGTAATACAAAAACTCTCCAATGTTGACAGACAGACGGACGGACGGACATGCAAACAGACACTAAACCAAATTTGTTCAGAGGCCGAAACGCAAAAATTTATACCTAATTGAAAATTTTGATTTTGGAGCAAAAACATTTTTTTTCGAAAGTGAAAACAAAGCTTCCGCTGCCTTGTAGACTCAGAAAACTGTAATCTTGAAAAAATAAAATAAATGAAATAAAATAAAATAAATAAATAAGTCGATCCGATAATTAGTTTCAGAGAAAACTGGGCATTTATACTAAAATTGTTGTCGAGAAAAACGCATCTGAAGTTTTGTCAGTGATGACACTTAAGTGGTGCTGCTCTGCATAATCTTGCGACTATTCCTTGTTTATTTCATTACTCTTTGTTACTTTTAGAGAATTTTTGTAAAAAATGAAGCTTTCGCGAAGGCTCCAAAAATTTCAAAATTAAAATTTTCGAAAATTTTGATAATTGAAATCCGTTTTGAAAGTTTCTGTAACTGATCCTAGATTTTAATATTTTTCATATATTTACATAAAATTGGTAGATTTAAATGCCATAAAATTGGTAGTTGACAATTTCTTTTCCCTCAAAGTCTTCGATTTCCAAAACAATGTAACATATATAGTACGATAATTTACACGGTTTAAAGATTTGTGTTCTTCACGGCTGAATCTTTTTTATATGATATAGAGGTAAGTGGTCGTCGTTTCTTACTTCATTATTTATATTTTGGTTTATTATTTCCAATAATAAGCCTATGTGATCGTGTAGCAAAAAATTTTTATAACCCCCCTTCAAACTTTGTCACTTTACGTTTCAAGGTATGTAGAATCCAAATTTGAAATGTCCGTCCGCCGTCCGCCGTTCGCCGTTCGCCGTTCGCCGTCCGCCGTCCGCCGTCCGGGCCATAAAAGGCCTAAGAATTGACTTAAAAACCCTGTTCTTTCGCACATAGACTCCATTTGGGGTCTAGTTGGTCCTAACGTTTAACCATCCCGATCGCTTTACTCGCATAGATACTATGGGCCAAAAACGGGCAAAAAGTGTCTTTTTAGACGCGCGCACGCCTGGCACGCTTGGCAGGGGGTCACGGTGGGTGGAGAGGGGGGGGGGGAGCGGGGGAGTGGAGTGAGAGGAGGCGCCGGCGCCGCGGCTTGTGGTGGGTACGGCGCCAGCGTTCGTTCGAGGCATGAATATGTTTTTTTCAAGGTCATATTTGTGTGTTAATACCAAAGCTTTTCCTACGCATATTTAATAACATATCCTCTCGACTTTTCGTACGTACTTAGATAAAGATATTATTAAGGCAATAACTATTTGAATAGATAGGAGCTCAAATCGAGAAATATAAACATGCGTATATAATTATAGAAGTATAGGTTGTGGCAACTCGAAGTAGGACACGCCGAGGAGTCTGGACGGGCCTTATGACGTACGCTAGCCAACTAAAACTACGATCATACTCAATTGAATAAATATAATATAATATAAAAACGCTGCAAATTATTTCACAAAGGTTTATTATTTTTTTATTTTGGAAATTGTCCACTATGAGTTAACATACGTCACTCTTATAGAGCCGTTAACGTGACTCTTGTAGTGAATCACTGCTCAAAACTCATAGTAGACCATTTCCAAAATATAAATAATGAAGTAAGAAACGACGACCACTTACATAAAATTTGTAGTTTTAAATGCCATAAAATTGGTAGTTAACAATTTCTTTTCCCTCAAATTCCTTGATTTTCAAAACAATGTAAAAAAACATAGTACGATAATTTACGAAAATTTGCTCATACGATCATGCTGCATGACTGGAACTTTTTCATTTGTATATAAATATACATCTCCCAATTTGTTTTTCATTTTGTGAACAGCTTGGTCTACAGGAAGGAACTTTGCTTCTGTTTAAGCAAGAAGATCAGCAGTTTCATTACCCACATGGACAGGGATCCATAGGAGAGGAACATGATTGGTTAGGGCCAACCTCTTGAAGGTAATCAAACAGTCCCAAACCAGCTTCGAGCTTATATAGTAATGGAAGCAATGGCCTTTAGGGCAGCCTGACTGTCGGATAAAATATATACTTTAGCACACTGCTGAGATGCTTGTGCAGCATTTCATCAACCCACAGTTGTATAGCATAGACCTCTGTCTGGAAGACCGTAAGTATTTGTCCCAAGCGACAAAATCAGAGAGACTGTTGGGCTCACAACGCTCACACACGATCCTCCATGCATTACGTATAAGGAAAATAACTTTTCATCAGACCCAATTGAACCATTAATTAATTGGAGAATTGAATTACTGTGCATGCATTATTGCTAAAATCTAACATTTATTCTTCCCAATTGGGAAATTATAATGCTATCGTGAAGTAGTCATTGGGGAAAAATCAATTATAACGCCCAGCTCTCACCCGCCGTAATATACGTTGCTGACATGCTTTACCTAATTTTATAACACCTCTGTGAAACGTCATAAATTTATGGGCTGTTTATAAGGGGGGCAGCCGACTTTGGGACGGAGCTGATGGGAACCTCATTTAGTCGAGTTTTGAATATGAAAGGAGACGCCGCCATTTAATTAAACTTCATTATGTAAATCGATGACTCGATCCATCTGACAATGCTACCATTCTTCGTCAAGATCAAAGGAGGTAACGTCGATAGATTTAGAGACCTTTTGATCAGCCCGCCTCTCAGAAACTCTGTTGATCACCGGATCATTTTGAATGTCCTCTCAGGAGCGATGGATTTTAACGACATAATACGAAAGAATTAGTAAAAATATAATTGAATAACTTATCAATTAATGCCAATATATCAACCGGTCTGCTAATTTAATGAAAATTAAAGGAAGAATACATGAGGTAAGGCTTTCAGTTGACAACTTTGGTTTATTATTTCCAATAATGGAACTTTTTAATCGACCAAGAAAAAGTGCCAATCATTCAGCATGACCATATGGGCGAATTTAATAGGTTGTAGTATTATATTATATTACATTGTTTAGAAATTTGAGCGCTATGAGGGAAAAAATTTGTTAACCACCGACAATAAGGCAAATGAACTCGTAATAAATAATATTCCACCATTCAAAACAGATATTCGATTCCTAGCAATTTTTTGTTTGTTTTTTTTTAACCGATTTTTCATCAGTATTAGTGAAATTGAAGTACAATTTTGCTGCATATTTATTGCATAAATTTTATAGTGCCTTGATTCGTTGTTGATAAACTTTTTGTAGCAATAATTTTGCTAAAAAATATAAATTTATCAATTTTTAACCGTTTTAGGCCATTTATAGTGATTTTTTTAATACATAGCTTTGAAATTTGACCAGTTTAATGTGATCAAAAAGATTCCTTCCTTTTGTTTGGAAAGCTTGATTTTTAGGAGCAAAAATGGAATTTTGATCTCAATCATCGTTATCGAGTTATCGTCTGGAATGACACATATACTTTGCACATTGAAAGGCGTTAAACTCTAGCGCTCGTTTCAGAATGCCTCAAAAAGGAATTTGATGAAGAAAGTTTCCGAAAATTTTGATTTAAACTTCTTTGGAGCTCTTGCAATATGTTCATTTTCTACAAAAATTTGTTAAAACATGGTTGGGGGGGGGATTGCAAAATTTGAGGAGTCACCTGACTATTTTTTCGTACAGTTCCTGATAATGTAACCGAAATTGGTTTGAAATTGAGGTTTTATTTGTAGACACAAACAAATAATAAATTATGAGTCAAAATTCAAGTATTTGGGTGACAATTGAACAATTTTTGGACAGCGAGCCTCACCTTTTATCATTAATAAACAAACTTCGTAAGCTCATTCTAAGTGAGCCGCACGCATGATTCGGGTGCTATGGCTCATAATGATGACTTGATCACTTACAAGTACTAAGGAGGCTACACACCAAATTATAGCTTCACAGAGTTGTGAATAACCAAGAAATTAGCTTTAGAAGCCGCACAGCTGATTCGGGCCCTATGGCTTATTATGATGACTTGATCAAGTACAAGTACTATGGAGGCTACATACCAAATTTTAGCTTCATAGAGTAGTGAATAACCGAGAAATTAGCTTTCTGAGCTGCTCAGCAGCTGAGGCAGCTGCCTCATCAAGTTCCAGTCCTACGTAGGCTACATACCAAATTATAGCTTCGTAGACTTCATATATTAGGAATTAGCTTTAGACGTTTAACACAGCGTTAGACATGCTCATTTGATTACATTTTTTGAACACATGAAATAAGGTGTGACACCATCTACCAGAGAAGTAATTTTAGCGTTGCTGTGTAGCCCAGTCAAATTAGACCAAAAAGAGGCAAATAGGGGAAATAATTCATAGTAGAGGAATTTCTTCACCAGGTTCTTCCTTCACACGTAGTAAATCATATCTCAAAAGTCCCCTAGTATGGGGGGTGAGCTCGACAAGGGGGGGTGTTTTTCTCCTTTTTTTCGGGTTTTTGCCTATAACTCGAAAAGTAAGCGTTCTAGCGACTTGATTACTATTACCAGAACTAAAGTGCATAACATTTTCTACAATTTGCACTCTTGACTTCATTCTCTAAGATTAGGCGTTCCGCCGCTAGAGCGCGTTGAAAAGTAGGTATAATTTCAAAAAATCAGCAAAAAGGCCTTTATGCTCTTTTTACGCAGAAATCATTCGTATGAAGCTTCTGGGTGACTTAGAATACATCATGACTTGTTTTCCTAACGTCAGTGATGCTCTGACAGTGGCTTGAGCAGGTTTCATGTATGTATTTTTTTTCTGTTCTTCGCTTACATCCTGGAAACTGTGATAACCATAACATATTTTCAGCACCCTTACCAACTCATTGTGAATTATCGATGAATATATATGTATATAAAACACAGTGGCTCTAAAGAAGGAAAGAAAAAAAAGGAACTAAAGAAAATGAGCTCTGTTTCACAAAAAATGTTTAATGTGCAGGTACAGTATAACCCATGTTAAAGTAGGAGTGGGAGGGGGAAGGGGTCATCAATCTTCACAGGTGTCTGCTCTTCATCCATTGAGAATCACCATCCACAGTCAAACTGAAAATTCAAAATCGGATTACAGTGAGGTGCATGTAATCTTATATTGATAGTAATAGTAAAGTAGACAACCATTCCAGGTTGGGGCTTTTCGTCCGACTGCCTCGGGCGTCGCGGACGTCATCAGCTATCCTCCAAATGGAGGATCAGATTCGTTCTGATGATTTCGCTTAAAGCTACTCATTGCCTCGCCCCCTTGAGTGGAGAGGGGTTCGCCGTACAAAAGCGCGAAAATTACTTGGACCTCTGACCTTTACCTGGGCGGTCACCCATCCAAGTACTCGCCACGCTCGACGTTCATTCACTTCGCTAATCGCATGAGAAACGGCTCATTGCAACGCCTAACCCGTACGGCTCTTATATTGATAAATATATGAAGTTCATGCAGATGATTAGGATGAAACTTACATAGCGATGGCATATGTTTTGAGTGGGTAGTCTTATGGTTCCATGTCTGTTTCATCATCTTCTGTAGATGAATCGTCGTCAGCAAGTGTTGGGTTGTTTGTGCAGGAACCTGAACAGTTGGAGCAAAGTGTTGAGCAGTGGATGCCAGTGAATTGGGGCTTGAGTAGGGAAGACGATGGCTTCCTCAATCCAATTCCAACTTTGAATCCACCAGCAACACCTGAAATTCTGCAGAATATATTTTGCAGCTGCACCAAAAGCTGCGGTAGTGGTCGATGTGGATGCGACAGAGCTCAATGCTCTGCTCCAACTGTTCAGATTTCTGCACAAACAACCCACCAATTGCTGACGACGGTTGATCTACAGAAGATGATGAAACATACATGGAACCATAAGACTACCCACTCAAAACATATGCCATCGCTATGTAAGTTTCATCCTAATCATCTGCATGAACTTCATATATTTATCAATATAAGAGCCGTACGGGTTAGGCGTGTTTGACTGTGGATTGGTGATTCTCAATGGATGAAGAGCAGACACCTGTGAAGAGTGATGACCCCTTCCCCCTCCCACTCCTTTTGTGAACATTACTTTAACATGGGTTATACTGTACCTGCACATTAAACATTTTTTTTGGTGAAACACAGCTCATTTTCTTTAGTTCCTTTTTTTTTTTTTTTTTTTTTTTTTTTTTTTTTTTTTTTTTTTTTTTTTTTTTTTAGCCACTGTGTTTTATATACATATATTCACCGATAATTCACAGTGAGTTGGTAAGGGTGCTGCAAATATGTTATGGTTATCACAGTTTCCAGGATGTAAGCGAAGAACAGAAAAAAAAAGACATACATGAAACCTGCTCAAGCCACTGTCAGAGCATCACTGACGTTCGGAAAACAAGTCATGATGTATTCTAAGTCACCCAGAAGCTTCATACGATTGATTTCTGCGTAAAAAGAGCATAAAGGCCTTTTTGCTAATTTTTTGAAATTATACCTACTTTTCAACGCGCTCTAGCGGCGGAACGCCTAATCGTAGAGAATAAAGTCAGGAGTGCAAATTGTAGGAAATTTTATGCACTTCAATTCTGGTAATAGTAATCAAGTCGCTAGAACGCTCACTTTTCGAGCTGTAGGCAAAAAACCGAAAAAAAGTCGAAAAAAAGGAGAAAAACACCCTCCCCCCCCTCGTCTAGCTCACCCCCCATACTAAGGGACTTTTGAGATAAGATTTACGACGTGTGAAGGAAGAGCTTGGTGAAGAAATTTCTTTACTATGAATTTTTTCTCCTGTTTTTTCTAATTTGACTGGGCTATGCTCGAAAATCGACTCGACGACGTTTACTATTAACTCAACTATTACGATGGGAAATCATTAGAAAAATCCCGATAACTAGAGAAATGTAACTCTGTCGATTTTCTGGGTCGGTGCATCTCACCCATCCAATTTCTCCCTCCATACATCAATTTGAACGTTACATTTTTTTTGGGTCGGAAGAAATCTCACGAAATTCGCATTGGCCTACAGCCAAAAGACATATACCTATCAATGTCAAAAATCCTTTGAGCAAGGCAGTTTGTCGAAAGGTCTTGCACAGCATAAATTTGTTGACCCCGATCCGGACAACGTTCGGGCAATCAGCTAGTTCACAATTAATGACGAACATCTTATTTGATAGATACGCAACCTATTGCACGTTATGTACGAAATTTTTACGTAAATGTAGTCAGAACTGATTATGAAGGATTGAGCCTGCATTTGAGGGAGATTCGTGTCCTAGAGGTTGCTCATGAACATATTTCCCGACGAACGGGAGCCTAGTGTGAATGGGCTTCTTTCTTCGAGCTCCGCAGAAGCCGTCGCCAGGCACCGTCACTGATTCGTAACCTTAATGCACCTTCTGCCTCTATTACTAGTAGGTACGTGCTTCAAAGAGTGAGTAGCATAGAAATAAGCTTTGTGAGCCGCACAGCTGATTCGGTCCCTGTAGCTCATCATGTTGACTTGATCAAGTACAAGTCCTAAAGGGCTACTAAATTTTAGCTTCATAGACTGAATAGCCAAGAAATTAGCTTTAGTAGCCGTACAGATGATTTTGGTCTTGTGCCTCATCAAGTATAAGTTCAAACGAGGCTACATACCAAATTGTAGCTTCGAAGAGTGAATTGCACAAAAATTGGTACTTTTCCGTTATAACCCCCCCACCAGTCAATTTGTCTTCAACACGCCCGCCCGCCCGATGTTTCTAGGCATTCCTTCTTACCTAGATTACATATATACGTAGAATTGGTGACAATTTAAAGCTGTTGGAAGAAATTGTATTATTAAAAAAAAAAAAAAAAAAAAAAAAAAAAAAAAAAAAAATTACCGTGTTTTCAGAAGTTGCCGATGTCGGTGAGGATTTGTTGAAACAAATTGGCGTGGTTGTGGTTTGATTGCCTCCACATGAATTTGCACAAGTAGAATGCACATGAATTCGCACAAATAGATCAGAATGCTGTGTATAGGTTGGTGGTCTGGATGCTCGCAAGCTCACATCTCAAAATTACATCATATCAAGTAATCAATCCCTTAGTAAATTTTGAAATGGATATGTCTTTTGGCTGGGGGTCTAGGAATTTTTCGCGACACTTTTTTTTCCCGACAGACACTTTTTTTTCCCGACCGACACTTTTTTTCCCGACCGGCACATTTTCTATTGATTTCCACGTACAACCAAGGCGTTACTAGGGAAGAGTAACTCCCATGGTTTGCATAGTAGGAAAATCGTTCGCCACTTTTTGGAATGCTCTCATTTTACCACGACATTTCATGACCATTCATTTCATGAGCCATTGTAGTGTAAAGGAATGCTGATTTATTACTCTAAGTTAAAATAAGTTGTTGGTAGTTTAAATTTCCTAACGCTTGCATACGAGTCTGCAACGCATTGGGACATTTTCATGTGTTTACCTATGAATGGTCAACGTCATTTCTGATGGTCATAATCATCGTTGTGGCCACTTGGGACAATTTTTTTCGTGACGATTGTTTTGTTATGTGCCATATGAAAGGCATGAAAATGTCAAAATACAGATTAGTTGGACATGTAGGTCAGAATGATGTGTATACTTTGGCGGTCTCTATACCCGCATCTCAAAAGTTCATGTAATAACACAGTGGCGTAGTTTGAGGAGGGGCAGGGGGGGGGGGGGGCAGAGCCCCTCCATACATTATAGAGGATGCAGAATTTTGTTGTATGGATATAGCCAAATTAATAATTTTACGCTTCCAACTTCAGTACCTAACACCTTCAATTAAAGAATGTAATTAGTAAAACACAACTACTATTATTATTATACGATTCTGGTTGCCAAGCGGTCTTGAGTCGCTCTTAATAAAGACATTTTATTAGGTTCGTTTGTGTAGGGGCAAAATGGCGTGGATATTGTACAGCCCCACGGAGCATAGTAAAATCACCTTGTCAATGAAACGGAAATGTGGATACTAAAAACTGAAATCAAGTCGTTCCCCACTACCTTCTGGGGCGAGCCCATATGCGATTTTTCCCTAGAAAAATATCCATTGTTCAGTATCCACCAATTTCCCCTATGAACTTCCCCTATTTTTCACTGCCTACTTGATCAAGCTTGATTGTTCGTTTCAAAACAGTTTCCCGTTGTATCATACCATTAATTTACGAATAAAATCCCAGTTAAAATGAAGCAAGAATACAATAAATAGAAGCCTGCAGTGGTGATTGAAATAGTTTAATAGAAAAGATTAAAATAATCTAGCGTAGCAGTATTTCTATTCTAACCTAGCATATTGCAGGTTTGAGTTTGTTTACATTTTTTTATGTTTCTTGATCCCGGTTTCAGGTAGGTAGGTACCTGCTTATATAATACAATTGTATGATATTGTCCAGAAAAAATTATTTTCGCGCGAAAGTAACAATTGAGGATAAACCTGTAAGACAGCAAGTCCACATAGGTATATGAACTTGCATGCAGTAAATCTAGAATAATAGTATAATAAACCTAGTGCTCCTCAATTCATCGGTAGGTACCTATATTCGTATTTATCGTAATTTTTCACGTTCTGATTAGTTAATTGGATTTTTCTAAGTAGTATTATGCTTCAATAATCTATAGGTAGGGTTATGAATATGAACGCGTCCGTGATTTCAGATTATTACAAAAAGCCATTGAGCACCTACCAACTTATATGTACGTTTGGCAGTTTATTAAGAGTCTTCGTATACTCAGCAACGTACTAGAAATTAATAGCAAAACTATAAAATAAAATGAAATCCTCGACTGTTGCCCCTTTATAAGAAATGGCTTAGCTACGCCACTGACATAACATAATCTAGGTAAGAAGGAATGCCTAGAAACATCGGGCGGGCGGGAGTGTTGAAGACATATTGACTGGGGGGGGGATAACGGAAAAGTACCCAGAAATTAGCTTTATTAGCTGCACAGCAGATTCAGAGCCTACGCCTCATCAAGTTCCAGTCCTAAGTACGCTACATACCAAATTATAGCCTCGTAGACTTCATACCTTAGGAACTAGCTTTAGACGTTTACCACAGCGTTAGAAATGTTCATTTGATGAAAGTTTTTCACACACGAAATAAGGTGTGACACCTTCTCACTCTTCTTATACTAGAAAAGTAAATTAGCGTTGCTATACGTTCTAAATCTACTTGAAGACGTTTACTGTTAACTAAACTATTATTATTCAATGGGAAATCATTAGAACAATCCCGGTAACTCTGGGAAATGTAACTCTGTTGATTTTTTGATGAAAAAAATCGTTATCCACTCGTTGGAAAGCTCTCAATATAACTGACATGTCACTGTATCTCAGCCAGCCAATTTCTCCCCTTATACATGAATTTAAACGTTACAGTTTTTTGACATGGATATGTCTTTTGGCTGGGGGTCAAGGAATTTTTCGCGACACTTTTTTTCTCCTCACAAAATGCAACGCTCCGGCACTTTTGATTGTTATTAACTCAAAAAGTGAAGGCTAGGTAGAAATCAAGGAGGTACTACCGCAATATACTTCTACAAAATATGCATGGACAACTGATGATTTAACTCCTTCGTTAAACAGTTTACTTTCCCAACATCCCAACAGAGTGGAAAGTAATGTCCATTTTTACTTCCCAACATCCCAACAGAGTGGAAAGTAATGTCTACAACTTTGACATATCCATGATCTATTGTTTTTCCCCCTCAAGGGAGAAATTTATATATGGGTAATTTATATTTTTATATATGGGCTCACTGCATTGCGCATGCTTTCTCTGGTGGTATGGATTTTCACTCAGTGCTTTAATTTAAAAATAATAGGTACATTGTTATAAAATTCGCTCTTACGATCATGATGCATGACTGGAACTTTTCAAGAGATGCTGGCAAGTTTTTGGTTTGAAAGAAATACCATGAAACTAATATTGACCCACAGCCAAAAGACATATCTATCCACGTAAAAATCATTAGGACAATCCATTTTGTCGAACAACATAAACTGTAAACCCCAATCCGGGCATCGGTCCGGGAATCTGCTAGTTCAAAAATAATGATCAGCAGCTTCTTTGATTGATACGCAACCTATTGCACGTTATGTACGAAATTTTTACGTAAATGTAGTCAGAACTGATTATGAAGGATTGAGCCTGCATTCGAGGGAGATACGTGTCCTAAAGGTTGCTCATGAACATATTTCCCGACGAACGGGAGTCTAGTGAGAATGGGCTTCTTTCTTCGAGCTCCGCAGAAGCCGTCACCAGGCACCGTCACTGATTCGTAATCGTAATGCACCTTCTGCCTCTATTACTGGCTACGTGCTTCTCCGAGTATTAATTTGAGAACGGTCTCCCAGATAGGCTTTCCTGGATCGGCTTCCAAGTTTTAGACAGTCGGTTCCCACAGGAGACACCTGGGATCCTTGCGGTACGCGTTTCGTCGCCTCTAATCAGGGCAGCCGCGCCAGACTTATTTCTGCCGGTTCGCGTGATTTCTTCCAACTCCCACATACAACCGTTCTTAACAAAGAAGCCGAAAAGGTTCGAATTCGCTCAATTTCCTGTTACGTGACGTTCGACCGATGAATTCGTTCTACTGAGTACCGCGGGATTTTGCCAGGTGCTCATTTATTCCCTCGGATATATTTATTTTGAAACCTGCAACTACTCATACCTGACTATATTCACAATTAGATGATGGCGATGTGCTATTCATGTCCGATTCCTTCAGAAAATTTTCCAATTTTCCAGATTGTTTCTAGTTAGCGTGGAAAATACGGACACTTTTACGAACAAATGTAAGGTCTTGTAACGGGCAGTCCAAAAATACAGACGGTTGACAACATTAAGGGTCAATAGGTCATATATAAGGTCATAGGTCAAATTTTGACAGAATAAAGATTTTTAAGGTTGAAATTCTATTTGAAGTCGGAAAATCTGCTGAACAAAATTATGTATTCTATGTGGTATATATATATATATATATATATATATATATATATATATATATATATGTATGTGTGTGTGTGTGTGTGTGTGTGTGTGTGTGTGTGTGTGTGTGTGTGTGTGTGTGTGTGTGTGTGTGTGTGTGTGTGTGTGTGTGTGTGTGTGTGTTTTAACCATGTAGAAAACATTTTAGAGTAATAAAAACGTAACCACAGATCAGTTTACTATTAAAAAAAGAACGGTAGACGTACGGTTCTACAGTCAGATCATTTAATAATTATTAATTTTACACATTATTATTTCATTATGGTTACTTAGCAATATTAGTTTATAACTGAGCGTAATAAATCAGCTTTCCTTGACACTACAGAGGCTTAGGGATTATGAGATGCTGTGATAAAATGAGAGCATTCCAAAAAGTGGCTAACGATTTTCTTGCTATGAAAACTAAGGGAGTTACACTTCCCTAGTAACGCATTGGTTGTACGGGAATATCAATGGAAAACCCCACCGTGACGTGACGCTCGTGACGTGACGAAAACAAATGGAAACATCCTGTTAATCATTATTAAATGATAAAAACGTAGTTTGCTTAAGCAGAACCAAATTTTCGAACAGAGATAGGTAAAATATAAGTAGGTGAAAAGTCAAACTACACTGAACAAAGTTCGGTGATTATTTGCCGCTAGGTGAACCGTGATTGATAGGTTTTTGTCTTAATCTCTGGAAAATTTATTTACAAAATGCTTTCCCATTTACGTGCCGCTGGTTCGATGTTGAAGAAACGCCACGCGAATCGGACAGCTGGAGCTCAGGGCGGAGCCCGTCATTTAATTTGTTCCTTGATGGCCTGGAGAGGCTCCCTATCAAATTTCGTTGTAATCAGACAATCGACATAACTTTTAGCCCACTCAGCTGATCAGGATGGAGCCTGTAAGGTCATTCGTCTCTTCTTGTCTCAGAGAGGCTCCCTATCAATTTTCAACGTCCTATGGAGAACAGGAGAGATTTTAGCTCACTCAGCTGGTCAAGATGGCACCCCTCACTTTGCTCGTCTCTTGTTGTCTCAGAGAGGCTCCCTATCAAATTTCGACGTCCTACGGTGAATAGGTGAGATTTGAGCACGATTTCACCATTCATGATGATTGATATTACGGCTCGTGGTAGCGGATCCTACAAACGAGACGCTAGGTCTCATTTAACGTATATTTGCATCTAGAATACACTAATGCATATTCTAAATCCCACCTGATTTAATTATCTCCGAATTTTAAAGGAACCGTCCTCCGTAAAACCGTAAAATGGGCATAAAACAAATTTTTAACATGTATCATGTTTTAGCCCTGGGGTCCTAGCAATTTTTGCGAGTCAATTTTTTTCCGCGCACGAAACATATAGTGTTACAGTGATTTCCGCCTACAACCGAGTCGTTGCTAGGGAAATGGTACTTCGTCGTTTTTCATCCCACAAAATTCGTTGACCATTCGTTCGAAAGCTCTCGATTTATCCAACAATATTATGTTAACTACGGCGAAGTGCGTGTCCAACAAACTGAGTTATGAGCATGGTTATATAAATAATTGTTTACACACAGGTGATCATTCTCAATAATTGATATTGTGAACATGATTGCAACCGCTTGTTAATTTCTGATGTTTTCATAGAATTTCGAATCAATATCGAGGAGAAAACATGATACATGGTTGAAATTTTTGGTTCTAGAACAGAAATAGTTTCCAAGGTTCTTTTATTATTAAGGCATGAAGGCTTTATTTGTGACGCCAATGGGCTTGAATAGTGCCCATCACGTGGCATAGATTTGTTCAGCGTTAATAAATTATCTTTCAAGATTTACTTTTTTGTTTATTTTAATAGAAAAGTTGGGGATTGAGGATTTTTCCACAATTCAAACGTGTATAGCTCAAAAACTATAGCTGATACAGGAAAAACGAGTTTCAGAATTGAATTCAGCACCCTTAAAAACCTCCAGAACAAGTTTTGTTTTTCTAGCGACTTAGGAATTAAATTTTATCCTGCTAGTGTGCGCCGTTGCTTCTATCGAGTATTCTCCCTTACAATCGGAAGCAAAAAGGTTTTTCTTTTTTGCGCGTCACCACTAGACCTCCAACCTATACACACCGTTGTGATCTATTTGTCCAAATGATCTATATTGTACTAAAAGGATTGATTGAGGGTATTTTTTTTTTCATTTTTGAGATTCGAGCTTGCGAGTATCCAGTCTATCCAAACTGTACACATAACGTCATTCTGATCTATTGCCCTCACACCTACATGTCAACGTTTTCCGCGTCACGTTTTCCGCTTCACGTTTTCGGGTAGTTAGCTCAAGGCTAAAGCATGTACCATGCTAAAAAGTTTCAAAACCCATTACATGGGTCTTGCCGCGTAACTAAACAACTGTTGAATTTGTCTCCTCCAAAACCTTGTTAGATTACACAGCAACACCTATGTAAAAATCTCCTACTCAAGATTTTCAGCTTCAAAAACCACGATTTTGCAATCATTACGATTAATATTTCGGCTCCTGGTCAGCTGACCCACTAGCTAACCCAAATGGGAAAATAGAGAACCTTTACACTACCGTTTAGCGAAAACCCGATGTCTCTAGGTGTCCTGGATGCCGAGTTCTCGATGGAACGGACAGTCAGATGGACAGACAGTCAGAGAGACGTACCTAATGAGCGTATAAGCGTATCGAAACAGAATTCTGGTTGCGCTAAAAAACGAGTTTTGTAAATCGTCCGATTTTTCAACTGGCCACATTTTCACTGACAAACGAATTTTTCGCATGGCTATAACAGATGAGGATTAAGCACCTCATCTTTTACAGTTTAGAGAATGCGTGGTTTCCATGATCTCTCTGTAGCCCTAGCAGGATGATGGCAGGTCCCTCAATTCCTGGACATATCTTAAAACGAGGGCGTCCAAAAGTTGGCTGTGCGAAAAGTCGAGGTCGTTCGCAGCCAATAGAAGAACTGATAACCATTGAGATGCATTTCCTTCAACTATCCTCTGTACTGTTCCTTGCTGCCTGAGAGGTAGAAGAGCAATGGCTTAAAGCATCCCTTTCGTTCCTTTGCGATCTTCCTAATATTCTGGCCTTTCTATTTTCGGCTACGATAAAAAACTACCTAGTTTCGTAAATCGCCCGATTTCGCAACTCGCTACATTTTCACCAACAAACAAATTTTATCGCAACAAAACCGTTTTCGTATGGGTATAAGAGAAGAGCACTCATAATCAATTTGGCATTTTCGATGTACATGAAAATGGTCCAGAAAAAAGAAGAGGGAGTTCTCAAAATTTACCAAGTAAACCTGATTGGCGGGAGACCACTGTCTCAAATTGACACAGCGCCAATGGGGAGTGAAGCCCGAGATAGCAACCAACCAATGTCCATAGCACAAGAGGAGCCAGATGCGATAGAGCCAGAACGTTGAAATGTTGAGCCTGATGAACGCGACTATTCCAGACCCTTTCCAAGAACAGCAAGTACCACAACCCTCAAAACGTTCGTTAAGGACCAAGAATCCTCCGAAGTATTTCCAAGACTAAGTGTGGAAAACTGACAGGGGGAAAATGTGATGAAATTATTATCACTCGTTTATAGTGTCACCAACTAAATCTCGTTTCCTTGTTTACATTGAAAACTAACGACTCTTAAATTTTCTAATTATTCTTTACGAGACAAAACGCTCAATAAAGAATAATTCTAGGTTTGATTAATACTCGTATTTCATTCGTTCTCATTACAACAAGAAAAAAATCTTTACTAATACCTTGACAATTTTTGAGTTCTCGATTTTTGAATGTTTAGCCCTTTGATGCTACCCTTTAGGGTTGACAAAATTCGATGCCCAGCTTTTAGGACCATCTATACCACAAATGTAATTTTTATCGCATTTAGTTGTATGAAGTTTGGTATTTTAATTTCGAAGAAATCCTGCGGACAATGGACAGCTGACGAACAGATTTTTCTAAATCGATTTTTGGATTCTCAGCATCTTGGAACGTAAACCAAAACAATTTCAAAGAAGTTAACTTTTTGTCCTTGGTCGATTACAAAGGTTCATTATTGAGAATAATAAACCAATATCATCACCGTTACCTTGAAAGTTTTTGAGATCTCGATTTTTGAATATGTTAGCCCCTAATTTCTTTACGGTTGGTCAAAAGCCGATGTTACTGGCACGTTCCCGGCCGATGTATGATTTTTGAGCCAAATTTCATAAACTTTGGTCCAGTAGTTTCGGAGAAAAGCTCTGGACGGCTACAGCGTACGGCGTATGGACGGATTTTTTTCTATTCGATTTTTGGATTCTACGCAACTTGAAACGTAAATCGACAAATTTGGAGGGGGAGGGGTTAGGGGGTGAGGGGAGGGGGTAAAGATTTGTTTTTCTTGGTCGATTCCAAAGATTTATTATTGAAAATAATAAGCCAAAATAGCTATTTTGAGCATATAGGCCGAGGGTGTCTACCTCACACCTACCTAATCAAACCTCAGAAAATAGAGCTCACTATTGTTATCCTATTCATCCAATCAACTTGAGCAGCCTACATAACAGCTAGATATGTAGCTAGGTATATTAATTGGTTGGTCTGAGAATACATGACGTGTACTGATTGCAGGTTTTATGATGTTTTGTCTTTTGATTTCGGCGAAATCCCGCAGAAAAAAAAGCAGACGGACGGATTTTTTATTATTTTTATGTTTAGTTTTTTACTTCAATTTTTGGATTCTTTGCATCTTGAAACTTTAATCAAGACATTTTTAGAGAAGTTAACTTTTTTTTTCTTGGTCGATTCCAAAGGTCCATTATTGAAAATAATAAACCAAAACAGCTGTTTTCAGCATATAGGCCGAGGGTGTCTACCGCACACCTACGTAAACAAACCTCAGAAAACAGAGCTCACTACTGTTGTCCTATTCATCCAACCGACTTGAGCAGCCTACATAACAGCTAGATATGTAGCTATGTATATTAATTGGTTGGTCTGAGAATGCATTGCGTGCATTGATTCCCAATGTATAATAGACAGGATGAGCTGATATTTGAACCCGGTTTTGTCGAGGGTCGAGTTGTCTGACAAAATAAATCACACCTCCGTTATTTTCAGACATAAAAACGCTCGGTTGGTCTCATTTGATGCGCAGGAATTCCCTTTACATGATGCAGATTCCAAAAAAACATTCCAACCTAATTTTCAATTTCATAAAATGTGCAGGAAAATTGACAAAAACTGGGATTTTGCCATTTTGTTTGCAAGTTTTTTTGGGAAAACGGGGGGGGGGGGGGGGGGGGGGGGGTGTTTGGAATCGAGGAATAGAAAAATTGAGGTGATATTCGGAATCAGTGGAATCAACGTGTTAGGCATGATTGGAACGCATTTGATTTGGAAGTCTGTTCAATGAAAACCCCTGAAGAGTTTGTGACCAAAAAAGCGAAAACGTGCATCAAGCAACAATCATGGAAAAACGAGCTAAACGAAAAAAAAAAAAAAAAAAAAAAAAAAAAAAAAAAAAAAAAACGGCCCGCGGATTCGGCACAAAAAATTCCAAAAGAAAATTGACCGGTTCCGGCCCTATGCAAGACCACCCCTAAATTTTGTAACGTGTTAATAAGCTTGACAGTGAAAGAGAAATGACAGATTTATTTAAAACATTAAAACATAACTAATAATCACAAGAATAAATACATTGCCATAACAAAACAACCCGCTTATTTGAGATCCAGTGTTTGAAAGCGACGTCTGATTCCAGTTCATTAAAATTGTTCCAGTTGGGTGGTAGTGCACTAATGGATCGTTCAGATACAGTTCTGTGATGGCGTAGCTAAACTTCACTCTGTACTCCGCTGCGTTTTCGAGTGGTGTGAATGCGGGTGACATATTAATGGCCCACTCTCCTCCATTACGAGACATGATTCCAGCATATGCGTTGTCACATGAAAGCGGGCCGCCAGAATCTCCTGCGCCATTGTTTGTGACATTAGCCCCTGGAAACGGAAATGTGCAGATCCAAGTATTTGCTTCTTCATAGTTACCGAGGTGATAGATTACAAGGGTTTTATAACATGATCTGTAGTCTGCCGCGTTAACCCACCCTGCCCGCATGATATCAGTTTGTTTGGATACCTTATCTGAATTTAGACATATATTGCCAAAACCTAAGATAAGACACACTTTTCTCTTTGCCTGTGTTTCAATCCACACCTTGGCTAGATCTGCTACAGTGTACAGAGGAACGTACAATACACCGGGGAATTCTATAGCCGAATTCGTGATAATCAGGGCAACATCATACGAAAACTGTGCGCCCAACTTAGCACATTGAGGATGGTAATAAAAATTCCTCGAATACACACCTTCATTCATTTCTTTAATATATGCCTTTGAAGGGTACAGGCTATATAATTGTTCCCAATTACTTTTCACTACCACAGTTCCATTTGTGTTAAAAGTCACGACATGGCATGCCGTCTGCACGACGAAAGGAGTTAACAAAGATCCAGCTGCTCTGAAGCTCCACGAAAGGGGTGGGCAAATCAGATCTTTTACCGGAACTGCATTATTATCACAGTAAGCCACGGCAATGAGTATGTAATACCTGATAGACAGATACTCGGATCCCTTAATATCCAAATCTTCAGCTCCATTTGCTATCCTCTTCACCCTGGTGCGAGTGGCATGCCCATAGGCGTCACAAAATATTACTACAGTTGAGAAGGATAGAGCAGCAATTAAAAGTTTCATGTTTGCCTTCACTTAAAACTTATTTAAACGTGAGTGTTTCAAAAAAATGGCTAACCAACCATTTTTTTTTGTTTGGTTTTGTTTTTGTTGTAGTTGATACGTAGGCACATACTTTTTAAACCCGAGATATGGTAGGTACATACCCAGTAGTACTGATACCAGATAATGAAGCCTTGAAAATGGAGTCGTTTCTCGTATGGTTTATTATTTCATGTATTGACCCTTCGTAATCGACTAGGGGGGAAAAAAAGGCGGCAAAATATTACACCTAGGTTTATTATTTCAGTTAGGTTGACCTTCTATGAAGATCATTGGTCTATTATTATCAAACCTCGCTTTTAATTTATGATCAGAATATGGCGCATCGTACCGCTAAATCTAGTCAACGATCACACATCGTGCGATGGACCAATAGGTGACAGAGGTGTGGGAAAATGGCCGGAAGTCGGGCAGTGAAGGAAGGGGTAATTGCGTTTGCATTTATAACTCATTGTTTCCTGTGTGGGAATGAAATTCCTAAGAACTATGTCATTACGAAAGTTATGAAGTGTGAAAATGTTTACTATAATTGTCCGACTAACCAAACTTTGTCGCAGAACGAGAGGCGACCTACACAATTGATTCAATTGAAATATCATTTCAATTTCAATTTTATCATTTGTAGATGAGGCTGGCAATGAATGAAGATCTGAAATCGGTAACGTGTATACAATATTTTTTGACAGGAAGGCGTCAGACACCCCAATTTAGTGAATCCATTTTCGTATCTTCAAAGTAGATTCGCAGGGGCAATAGTCGGAAATTCAAAATTTTCCAATATCAATAATAGATCTAATGGAAATGTTCGATGAGCTCCATGTATGGATATATTAATAGGTTTCCTACTGAAGAAACCCTAAAGAGTTGCAAATTACACAAGTGTTGGAAAACCCTGTTTCTTTGGAATCACAAATGCGTTTCCTCCTCTCCATTATGGAATCCTAATATCAATCCATTTCAGAGATAATTAGGAGGTAATATTTAGGTATTCTGCTGAAGAAAGGAAACTAATAACTACATTCAACTGGCAATGGTCAAGCGAACAATTAATTGACAGAACGCAATGGGCTCAGGGGTTTTCCCTCGTTATTATCCAAATTTGGAATGTACGCATGAACTTATTATCACATTCCGTACGGACGTATTTATGAATGTAAGTAGGTACTAAAAACTCTAGAATTGCCTTAATATTATTTATTTAACTGTAGTTTTAATGTATTTATTAGATTGGCACATTATCCGACATTCCTCTTGAAATATGATTTTGAAATGATTCTCAATAAGAATTGGCTATAAAATGTAAAATCGAAGAATTTTTGCACCTCAAATGGTCTGCACGACTGGATATTTATATTTGAGGAAAAAAACTGTACAATTGAGGTACCGAGGGTATCCTGTCAGTAATGTGGACGACGTTTTATTCGAATAAACGCACACATCACTCGATGCACATCCAGAACCATACAATCCACGATTCACTCGTATAGCAATCAACAAGCCATACTCGACGACAAAGGTGAGACAAAAGAAGAAAGAAGGATAGCCCAACCGACCGGCCAAGGGATCGACAAATTGAAAGAAGCATATGGAACACCTTACCTAAACAGAGAAAGTGAGACAACTGGGCCATGGCCTAACCGCTGGACAGTAATAAAGTCGTTGAAGGGAAAATTATACGAATTACCGAGGGGATCTCAAAGTTCCCATTTCATCGAGCAACTTGTTGAAGCAGTACTGTAGTTGGCAAGAGGTCGTCAGCCCTCAGATCGTGTGATCGTTTACACCGCAGTAATCTTGCAAAGGAATAAAATGGACAAGAAAGCAAAGGTCATCAAATCTTTAATATCCAGACGTCTCTCATTATGGACTAACGACAAAATAGACTTACTGGTAAGTGAAGCAGTGGCATGTGACATGAAATTGGTCGAAAAAGAGTGCAAAACTGACGATGTCATTACGAGAAGATGCTGAGGGGCAAAGTCAAAGAAGGGGTAAGATGGTTAATGAACCACTGTAATACTCCGGTTCTCAACCCCAATATACCCGACGAATATGGCAATACAGTGTATTCAAAACATCCCGAACCAGCAAACGCGAATCCCTGCCTTTACACTACTCCAAATGGAAGTCCGTTACCTCCTTTACTACACATTCAAATTACAAGTGACATTGTAGAAAGAGTTGCTAGGAAACTTCATGGAGGAGTAGGTCCAGGGGGTTCGAACTCGGATCGTTGGGTAGACTGCCTTTTAAGATTTGGGAGACCCAGCGGAAGACTCAGGGAAGCTGTCGCAACACTCGCAAACCGAATGAGCAACGAACTGGTCGGTTGGGAGGATATTCAAGCGCTGATGACAAGCAAACTAATCGCTCTCGATAAATCCTTAGGAATACATCCTATTGGAGTAGGAGAATGCTTAAGAAGAATAATAAGCAAATGCGTGGCCGTACTAACTAAAGATGAGGTGACTGAAGCGTGCAAGGAGAAGCAGTTATGTGGTAGACTCGAGAGTGGGATAGAAGGAGCCTCTCACGCTATGAACAGTATATTCAAAGAAAATGCAAAGGACGGGTCTCAGTGGGGCATGCTCTTAGTCCATGCTTGTAATGCTTTCAATGCTATAAACAGGCAATCTGCATTATGGCAACGGGGGGGTGTCAACTCGTAAATCGACAATTCTCAGTTGACAATGGACAATACCCGAGACAAGAATAAGCCGAAGTTCTGAATATGCAGTTCTCTGACCCAATTCACACAAACACGACTGCGCTGATGTCAGCGGATTATGAGACGTGGCGTGACGTTGAAAAGAGGCTAAATTCCCCCACTCGCACCCTGGAAAGGGGTAAGGAGAATTGTTGACCGCCCTGTAACTTATACGTCACGAAAACTTGTACCCAATGAATGGAATGAACAATTAGAATGATCGACTTGGAGGAAATTGCTAGGCGATGATTGGGCCCACCAAAAGCAGACACGCCCTGGACGAATGAATAAAACTGTTTGACGAGCATCAGCTCGAGGTCTTGTTTCTGAAATTTTGTACCCGTCCGGAGGCGGAATTTTGTCCGTTGAGGGAGCAATGGAAGACGGACCGGTCGCAGGTCTCCACTCTTCGGCGCCCGCGCACCTATGAGTCTTCCTAGCCAAGAGACGCAAACGCTGAGGAGGGTTCAAGATCAACAGAGAGCCGTTCAGCCAACGGTAAGCAAACACCCCCTTTTCAATCGACTGCCAAAAAACAGTCTCTCCGTCACCCACTTAAGTACCTACACCCCAGACACTTCAAGAAAGACGTCCCTCGGTTTCCCTCGGTCGCGCCGTGCCCGATAAACCTGCGCGAGACGGAGTAGTGAATTTTGGAGGCTTAGGTAGGTGTGTATAATAGGAGTGTAAAGGACTGTAGGTAGTTTCCCTAGCGCTAACAAACATATGTCATAACCCGGTAATATAAGTGTATTTGAAGAACGAACAAATGTCTGAATATTCACAATAAATAAGTGTTGACCAATTCAAAATTGTCATCATGCTTGTCTTTAAAATTGTCATCATTATCAACCATTCCACTTATCATTTATCATTCTTCCTAAAGCAGCGCGGAGACAGGGGAAGTATACTCTCTGGTTATGATCAAGTGTCTCACGAGCCTGATGGTGCGTATTGAGACCAGGACGGGAACCTCGTCAAAACTAAGGGAACAAGAGACAAACAAATCTTACCCTTACAGGGGGGTTGGAATCGTGGAATAGAAAAATTGAGGTGATATTCGGAATCAGCGGAATCAACTAAGTTAGGCACCTTTGGAACGCATTTGATTTGGAAGTCTGTTCAATGAAAAACCCTGAAGAGTTTGTGACCGAAAAAGTGAAAACAAGCATCAAGCAACTATCATGGAAAAACGAGCTGAACGAAAAAGAAAAAAAAAGAAAAAATAACGGACCCCGGATTCGGCACATAAAATTACATAGGATAATCGACAGGCTCCGGCCGTATGCAAGACCACCCCTAAATTTTGTAACATTGTGTTATTAAGCTTGACAGTGAAAGAGAAATGACAGATTTATTTAAAACATTAAAACATAACTAATAATCACAAGAATAAATACATTGCCATAACAAAACAACCCGCTTATTTGAGATCCAGTGTTTGAAAGCGACGTCTGATTCCAGTTCATTAAAATTGTTCCAGTTGGGTGGTAGTGCACTAATGGATCGTTCATATACAGTTCTGTGATGGCGTAGCTAAACTTCACTCTATACTCCGCTGCGTTTTCGAGTGGTGTGAATGCGGGTGACGCAAGAATGGCAACGTCATCTCCACCACGAGAGATGATTCCAGCAAATGCGTTGTCACATGAAACGGGGCCGCCAGAATCTCCTGTGCCAATAGTTGTGAGATTGGCACCTGGAAATGCACCTGTGCAGATCCAAGTATCTGCTTCTTCATAGCTAGGAAATTTAAAGTGAATAAACCTTTTATAGCAAGATCTGTAGTCTGCTGCGTTAACCCACCCTGCCCGCATGAAATCACTTCCTTTGGATCTCTTATCTGACGGTTGACATATATTGCCAAAACCTATGATAAGACACACTTTCCTCTTGGCCTGAGTTTCAATCCACACCTTGGCTAGATCTGCTAGAGTGTACAGAGGAACGTAGAATACGCCGGGGAATTCTATAGCCGATTTTGTGATAATTAGGCCAAAATCATAGGAATACTGTGCGCCCAACTGAGCACATCGAGGATGGTAATACAAATTCCTGGAAAGCACACCTTCATTCATTTCTTGAATAAATGCCTTCGAAGGGTACAAAATCAATAAGTTTTCGAAATTATTGCGCAATACTACAGTTCCATTTGAGTTCCACATAGCCGGAATATGGCATGCCGTCTGCACGGCAAACGGAGTTAACAAAGATCCAGCTGCTCTGTAGCCATACCGAATGGGTGGACAAATCTGTACTGCTTTATTATCACAGTAAGCTATGGCAATGTGTATGTAATACCTGATAGCCAGATACTCGGATCCCTTAATATCCAACTCCGGAGCTCCATTTACTATCCTCTTCACCCTTGTGCGTGTGTCACGCCCATAGGCGTCACAAAATTTTACTACAGTTGAAAAAGATAGAGCAGCAATCAAAAGTTTCATGTCTGCCTTTACTTCCGAGTTATTTAAACGTAAGTGTTTCAAACAAATCGCAAACCGACCAATTTTTTGTTTTTTTCGTTTGTTTTGTTTTTGTTGTTGATGATACGTAGGTACATATGTTTTGAACTCGTCACATGGTAGGTACATCCCAGTAGTACTGATATCAGATAATGAAGCCTTGTGAAAATGAAGTTGTTTCTCATATCGCTTTATCATTTTATGCCAACTATCCAATATCTCGAAGTCAGCTGATTAAATTTCCAGAAAAATGAGACCACGACCAGCTCGATAGCATGCTTTGTTTATTTTCAAGATTGAGACTTTCATGCCTAATCTCAGCGTCCCCCCCCCCCCTCCCACTCCGCCATCCAACCGTTGTCTCTGTCCTTTGAACCTTTACGTTGTCAGGCCTCTTCCCACTTCACTATTCTTTTTATTTGTGTTTCGTCTAGTTCTCAAACATTTCATTCAGTTGCCTTCTGAGAACAGTGAAGATTCGGATTTGTGTTGTGATTGTGTTGTTTGCTATTTTTCCAGTAATCCTGTATTGAAATGCCGGAGGAGAATTGTCAACTCTGTGACAAGCTGCTCAAGGATCGAACCGATATTGTTACAGTGCAGAGAAGGTTGACAGGTACCTATTATAAAAGCAAGTGAGAGGTGAAGCGATAGTAAGCATTTTATGTGCAAGAGATCCAATTCATTCACAGTTCATTCTTCATGCGGGAATCAGTGCACAAAGGCATGGAATATTGTCGCTATTGAGAAAACGACTGAAGAGGGTAAGCCACGAGTACGATCACGATCTGCTGTACTTACTTTAGCATTTCAAACTCATCATGTGTGGGAATGAGATTCCTTAGAACTATGCTGCAAAACAAAAAAGTTGACTCCGTCTGCACATGACCCAATCAATGTGGTGAGAGCGATGCAGATTAGAGATAAAATTATGCAACTTGTCAGTACGATGATGAATGATTACTGCCAAGCAATCATAAACCACTTACAACCCGCAGGAGACCTAGAAGCAACTGATGGTTAATACATGAAGAATTTCATGAAACGCACTCCCACTTACGGATCCAACGTATCTGCTGGACGACCTGCAAGTTCAACAGATACTTGTTTGGAGCCAATACACAACTATCTTGATACCAATGACAAGGGGTGTCAGTTCAAAGCAGAAGAGTTGATGAGCCAAATGGAAGGAGATTTTTTTTTTTTTTGTAATCTCGATTTTTTCATGTTTTCCTCTCTTGGTTTGGTCTACATTTGAATTTCTCAGGAGTGGCAGTAGTGCCCATCTTCAAGGCCAAACCATCAGAGATCCTTCCGGGGACCTCGGAGAAGTAAAGATATTGCACGTATTGTATTTTTGTTCTTACCCAATCTGCTATTACTGATGACGATTTTTCCCATTTTCCTGTTAGCGTGTGGATGAGTCTCTTCTGTAATGCTTGAAACTCTTCATGGAGTACTCCCTCACATGAGCTTCAGCTGCTTCATCATATTAGCTTTGCTTGGCTCATGCGGCAGTTCTGAAGATAATTCCTGGGAAGAGAAAGAGGGCGCGTCTCTGTTTAATATACAATTGTCCAAATACGCGACCCTTCTTTCCCACAGACCTGGAATATCTGCTATGAGGGGTGGGTTTCCTTGTTCTGCTTCTCGCATAACAGGTTCGATTCTGATTCTGCCAAAAAACCAACAACCCCGGTTCGGTTCTGACTCTGCTAAATTTGCCAACCAAGCACTCTCGTGTTTAACTATATTACGCCCTTGGATGATCAGACCTCATCTTATGCAGTTTAGGATAGTGCGTGGTGTCCATGGTCTCTCTGTAGCCATCGCAGGATGATGGCAGACCCCTCATCTCCTGGCCATTTCTTAAAACGAGGGCATCCAAAAACTGGCTGTGCCATTAGTCGAGGTTGGCCGTAGCCAACGGAAGAACTGATAACCATTGAGATGCGTTTCCTTCAACTACCCTCCCTACTGTTCGTTGCTGGATGACAGGTAGAAGAGCAATGGCTTAAAGCACCCCTTTCGTTTCTTTGCGCCCTTTCAATTTTATGGGCATTCTTCTCATGTTCTCAGTGCTTGTTCCCATACACAGGTGTGCCTACTCAAGATTTTCAGCTTCAAAAACCACGATTTTGCAATCATTACGATTAATATTTCGGCTCCTGGTCACCTGACCCACTAGCTAACCCTAATGGGAAAATAGAGATCCTTTACCGTTCTATTCCGTTTAGCGAAAACCCGTTGTCTCTAGGTGTCCTGGGTGCCGAGTTCTCAATGGAACGGACAGACAGTCAGATTGACGTAATGAGTGTATAGGCGTTTCGAAACAAAGTTTGTTACGCTAAAAAACGAGTTTTGTAAATCGTCCGATTTTACAACTGGCTATAGTTTCACCAACAAACAAATTTTCTCGTAACAAACCCGTAAGTGCATGTGTATAAGAGAAGAGGATTAAGCAATCATAATCAATTTGGCATTTTCGATGTACATGAAAATGGTCCAGAAAAAAGAAGAGGGAGTTCTCAAAATTTTCCAAGTAATCAAATATCCAGTCGTGAAGACCATTTCAGGTGCGAAAATTCTCCGATTTTAAATTTATAGCCATTCCTCATTAAGAATCATTTCAAAATCATGTTTCAAGAAAGGAATGTCGGATAATTTGCCAATCTATTAAATACATTACAACTACAGTTAAGTAAATAATATTAAGGCAATCCTAGAGTTTTTAGTACCTACTTACATTCATAAATACGTCCGTACGGAAGGTGATAATGAGTTCATGTGTACATTCCAAATTTGGATAATAACGAGGGAAAACCCCTGAGCCCATTGCGTCCTGTCAATTAATTGGTCGCTTGACTATTACCAGTTAAATGTAGTTATTAGTTCCCTTTCTTCAGCAGAATACCTAACTATTACCTTTTAAATATCTCAGGAATGGACTGATTTTAAAATTCCATAATGGAGAGGAGGGAACGCATTTGTGATTCCAATGAAACAGGGTTTTCCAACTCTTGTGTAATTTGCAATTCTTTAGGGTTTCTTCTGTAGGAAACCTATTAATACATCCACATACGGAGCTCATCGAACACATCCATTAGATTTATTATTGATATTGAAAATTTCCAACTATTGCCCCTACGAATCTACTTTGAAGACACAAAAATGGATTCACTAAATTGGAATGTCTGACGCCTTCCATTTAAAAATTATTGTATACTAGTTACCGATTTCAGAACTTCATTCATTATCTACAAATAATAAAATTGAAATTGATATGATATTTCAATTGAATCACTCCTCTTGTATGTAGTGATTTATTTAAGCTTATAATAAACGTTAGTAATTAATCGATTAATGCTGCAAATTATTACACAATAGTTTATTGTTTCTGCGCTAGATAGGTCTTTTACGCAGATCTTACGCAGATCTCCGTCTCAAGTGACCCTATCAATGTGGTGAGAACGATGCAGGTTAGAGATAAAATCATGCAATTTGCCAGTACCATGATGAATGATTACTGCCAAGCAACCATAAACCACATACAACCTGCAAGAGACCTGCTGGACAACCTGCAAGTTCAACAGATTCTCGTTTGGAGCCAATGGACAACTATCTTGATACCAATGACGAGGGGTGTCAGTTCAAAGCAGAAAAGTTGATGAGCCAAATAGAAGGAGATGAATTTTCGTGTGTAGTCTCGATTTTTTCATGTTTTGCTCTCTTGGTTTGGTTTACATTTCAATTTTTCAGGAGTGGCTGTGGTGCTCCATCTTCGAGGCCAAACAATCGAAGATCCTGCCGGGGACCTTGGAGAAGTAAAGATACTGCACGTATTGTATTTTTGTTCTTGCTCAAGCTGCTATTACTGATGACGAATTCTCCCATTTTCCTGTTAGTGGTGGATGAGTCTCTTCTCGAATTATTGAAACTAATCCCTCACATGAGCTGATAAGAGGAGTAAAGGAACCTCGCAGATCTTCGGCTGCTCCATCATATTTGCTTTGCTTGGCTATTGCAGCAGTTCTTTCCCGCAGACCTGGAATCATGATATCTGCTATGAGAGCTGGGTTTCCTTGTTCTAATTCTCGCATAACAGGTTCGATTCCGACTCTGCCGAAAAACCAACAACCCCGGTTCGGTTCTGACTCTGCTAAATTTGCCAACCAAGCACTCTCGTGTCTAACTATATTATGCTCTTGGATAGTCAGACCTCATCTTATGCAGTTTAGGATAGTGCGTGGTGTCCATGGTCTCTCTGTAGCCATCGCAGGATGATGGCAGACCCCTCATCTCCTGGCCATTTCTTAAAACGAGGGCATCCAAAAACTGGCTGTGCCATTAGTCGAGGTTGGCCGTAGCCAACGGAAGAACTGATAACCATTGAGATGCGTTTCCTTCAACTACCCTCCGCACTGTTCGTTGCTGCCTGAGAGGTAGAAGAGCAATGGCTTAAAGCATACCTTTCGTTTCTTTGCGCCCTTTCAATTCTTTGGGCATTCTTCTCATGTTCTCAGTGCTTGTTTTCATACACAGGTGTGCATACTCAAGATTTTTGCAGCTTCAAAAACCACGATTTTGCAATCATTACAATTAATTTTTCGGCTCCTGGTCAGCTGACTCTCTAGCCAACCCTAATGGGAAAATAGAGTTCCTTTACACTACCGTTTAGCTAAAATCCGATGTCTCTAGGTGTTCGGGGTACCGAGTTCTCGATGGAACGGACAGTCAGATGGACAGACAGTCAGTAAGACGAAATGAGCGTATAAGCGTTTCGAAACAAAGTTTGGTTACGCTAAAAAACGAGTTTTGTAAATCGTCCTATTTTACAACTGGCTATATTTTCAGCAACAAACAAATTTTCAACAAGTATACAAACCGTTTTTTCTCACCAAATAAAAATATCCAGTCGTGCAGACCATTTGAGGTGCGAAAATTCTTCGATTTCAAACTTTAAAGCCAACCCTCATTGAGAATCATTTCAAAATCATGTTTCAAGAAAGGAATGTCGGATAATGTACCAATCTATTAAATACATTAAAACTACAGTTAAGTAAATAATATTTAGGCGATCCTAGAGTTTTTATTACCTACATACATTCATAAATACGTTCGTACGGAAAGTGATAATAAGTTCATGCATACATTCCAAATTTGGATAATAACGAGGGAAAACCCCTGAGCCCATTGCGTCCTGTCAATTAATTGCTCCATTGACTATTACCAGGTAAATGTAATTATTAGTTCCCTTTCTTCTGTAGAATACCTAACTATTACCTCTTAAATATCTCAGGAATGGATTCATATTAAAATTCCATAATGGAGAGGAGGAAACGCATTTGTGATTCCAAAGAAACAGGGTTTTCCAACTCTTTTGTAATTTACAACTCTGTGAGTTTCTCCTGTAGGAAACCTATTACCTAATATATCCACATACGGAGCTCATTGTAAACATCCATTAGATTTATTATTGATATTGAAAATTTTTGAATTTCCAACTATTGCCCCTACGAATCTACTTTGAAGACACAAAAATGGATTCACTAAATTGGGATGTCTGACGCCTTCCATTTAAAAAATATTGTATACAAGTTGCCGATTTTAGAACTCCATTCATTATCTACCAATAATAAAATTGAAACTGATATGATATTTTAATTGAATCAACCCTCATGTAGGTACTGATTTATTATAGCCTATAATAAACGTTAGTCATTAATCGATTAATTCTCCAAATTATTACACAATGGTTTATTGTTTCTCTGTTAGATAGGTCTTTTACGCAGATCTTTGGTCTATAATTATTAAACCCCGTATATAATACATGATCACAACATGGCGCGTCGTGCCTCCGAGAAGGATTCACACTTTTACAGTTCAAAGACCCCACAATTTTAAGCTTCACAGTAAAAATGTTCGAAAAATGATCTATATGTAAGGAAAGAATATAGGTTGATTGGCACTTTAGCTGATCAGTGCGCCTTCGTACCTCGTAATTGTTTCCGAGGAGTCCCGGAGGATCTATATCTAAATAACAACACTGTGAGTCAAAAAGGAGAGTTAGCTTTGGAAGTTCTGTAGCTGATCTGACTCCCTCCATACTTAGTAATTATATTCCCGATTTCTAAAAAGGAGTTAAATTTCAGGTTTCAGCATCATGAGTCAATTAAAAAACAAATTAGGCTCAATGGTCCCACAGCTGATCAGTGTGCACTGATATTGAACTCTTAATATTACAAACGATGTCCATTCCAAATTGCAGATCCGAAGTTTGACATCAATATGCCTGCGCAGATATAGGCTCCTGCAGAGGGAAAATTACTGCAATTAAATTAACCTGCTACATTTTACTAGTCCCCCTGATCTCGATATAACGATAGTTGATTAAATATTTACCTACCATTTGAAAATAACACATTGAAATGGTTTTAATAATCATTAGAAACTCCATAACGGAATGTAGTCACTCAAGATGTAAGTAACGGGAAAGGACGAAATCGGTCATTTAGGAACCGGAAAATGATGCTTTAAGTAATTTACGTTAGCACATGCGCAGAATGGGACAATGATTTGAGTAAACTGAAATCGGTAGGGAACAATCTACAGCCTAACCCCCAAATTCCTAGAAAATGAAATTGAAATCCGGTGAAACTAGAAATTAACCTGGAAATACACATTCGCGTGTGCGTAGGAGTTAATAATAATAAAGTCATGTTGAAATTAACGTGGAATAATTAAACCATTGTCTCCTAACTATGCACTAAATTTGAGCGCGATAGAACAACTAAGGCGTAAAAAAATATGTTCTAAGGAATTTACGTTGGCGCATGCGCAGAATGAAGTAACGATTTGGGAACAACGAAACTCATAGGGTATCATCTTCACCCTATCCTACACATGCCATGAACATTTCATAAAAATTGGTTGAATATTGTGGAAATTAGCCTTGTTACAAGGACTTGCGGATACACGGCAGACAAACTCACTCACACACACATACATACACAGAAATAGACGGAACGATAGTTGTTCAGAATGGACTCAAAGGTCAAATGCAACTGGAAATATTACCACTGTAAAAAAAAAAAAACAACCGTTTGATTTTAGTGGAGAATACAACTTTTCCATCTCTCCAAAGTGAAAACAATGCTTCCTCTACTTGCTACGACTTGGGAGATATTTAAGGGACGAAATTTTGCATTCAAGTACCAATACCTCACTAGTAGGTATCCGCACGGACAATAGTTGATGAACTTGATTTCGCAACGTTAGAATAAATTCCATTGGAACTATATCACCTGATAATTCCATTTTTTGGACCTTATCAGCTGATATTTGCATAGCAATTTACGTGTTCCCTTCCCACTATCCAGCGATCGTTAATGGAATTTAGAGCTTGATTGGCTAATCAATAGGTTCATTAGCAGCGCATTATTTCTATGTGGTATGACGCTTAGATCACCGAAGGTGTTTTTCGATTTTCAAGCCCTTAGGGAAACCGGAACGTTTAACGTACAGCGTTGCGGATGGTGTTGATTGATTGTTTGGGATTACATTCATCATTGACAAGCTAAAAATCATTACTGTTACCTTGATAATTTTTGAGTTCTCGATTTTTGAATGTTTAGGACTTTACTGCTACCCTTTAGGGTTGACAAAATTTGATTCTTTTAGGACCATAAATACCCTAAATGCAATTTTTAACGCAGGTTTTATGATGTTTTGTCTTTTGATTTCGGCGAAATCCCGCAGAAAAAAAAGCAGACGGACGGATTTTTTATTATTTTTATGTTTAGTTTTTTACTTCAATTTTTGGATTCTTTGCATCTTGAAACTTTAATCAAGACATTTTTAGAGAAGTTAACTTTTTTTTTCTTGGTCGATTCCAAAGGTTCATTATTGAAAATAATAAACCAAAACAGCTGTTTTCAGCATATAGGCCGAGGGTGTCTACCGCACACCTACGTAAACAAACCTCAGAAAACAGAGCTCACTATTGTTATCCTATTCATCCAACCGACTTGAGCAGCCTACATAACAGCTAGATATGTAGCTAGGTATATTAATTGGTTGGTCTGAGAATGCATTGCGTGCATTGATTCCCAATGTATAATAGACAGGATGAGCTGATAGTTTAAACCGGTTTTGTTGAGGGTCCAGTGGTGGTCTGACTAAATAAATCACACCTCCGTTATTTCTAGACATAAAAATGCGCGGTTGGTCTCATTTGATGCGTAGGAATGTCCTTTACAAGATGCACATCCAAAAAAACATTCCAACCTAATTTTCTATCTCATGAAATGTCCAGAAAGACTGACAAAAAACTGGGATTTTCCTATACTGTTTACAAGTTTTTTGAGAAAACGGGAGGGTTGGAATCGTGGAATAGAAAAATTGAGGTGATATTCGGAATCAGCGGAATCAACGCAAGATAGGCATGTTTGGAAGGCATTTAATTTGGAAGTCTGTTCAATGAAAAACATTGAAGAGTTTGTGAGCGAAAAAATGAAAACAAGCATCAAGCAACAATCATAGAAAAACGAACTAAGCGAAAGAAAAAAAAAAAAAAAAAAAAAAAAAAAAAAAAAGCAATAACAATCGACAAGATCCGGCCCTATGAAAAACCACCCCTAAATTTTGTAACGTTGTGTTATTAATCTTGACAGTGAAACAGAAATTACACATTCATTTAAAACATTAAAATATAATTGGTAATCACAAGAATAAATACATTATCATAACAAAACAACCGGTGATGCCTCTTGTCTGAGATCCAGTGTTTGAAAGCGACGTCTGATTCCAGTTCATTAAAATTGTTCCTGTTGGATGATAGTGCACTAATGGATCGTTCAGATACAGTTCTGTGATGGCGTAGCTAAACTTCACTCTATACTCCGCTGCGTTTTCGAGTGGTGTGAATGCGGGTGACATATGAATGGCAAAGTTTTGTCCACCACGAGACATGATTCCAGCATATGCGTTGTCACATGAAACGGGGCCGCCAGAATCTCCTGCGCCAATAGTTGTGATATTGGCACCTGGAAATGGAAATGTGCAGATCCAAGTATCTGCTTCTTCATAGTTTGGTAAATTTAAAGGAATAAACCTTTTATGGCATGATCTGTAGTCTTCTGTGGTAACCCACCCTGCTCGCATGAAATCAGTTCCTTTGGATTCCTTATCTGATAGTCGACATATATTGCCAAAACCAATCAGAAGACACACTTTCCTCTTGGCCTGAGTTTTAATCCACACCTTGGCTAGATCTGCTAGAGTGTACAGAGGAACGTAGAATACGCCGGGGAATTCTATAGCCGATTTTGTGATAATTAGGCCAAAATCATAGGAATGCTGTGCGCCCAACTGAGCACATCGAGGATGGTAATACAAATTCCTAGAATGCACACCTACATTCATTTCTTGAATATATGCCTTCGAAGGGTACAAAATCAATAAGTGTTCGAAATTATTGCGCAATACTACAGTTCCATTTGTGTTCCACATAGCCGGAACATGGCATGCCGTCTGCACGGCGAACGGAGTTAACAAAGATCCAGCTGCTCTGTAGCCATACGAAATGGGTGGGCAAATCTGTTGTACTGCTTTATTATCACAGTAAGCTATAGCAATGTGTATGAAATACCTCATTGCCAGATATTCGGATCCCTTAATATCCAACTCTGGAGCTCCATTTGTTATCCTCTTCACCCTTGTGCGTGTGGCATGCCCATAGGCGTCACAAAATTTTACTACAGTTGGAAAAGAAAGAGCAGCAATCAAAAGTGTCATGTTTGCCTTTACTTCTAAGTTATTTAAACGACAGTGTTTTGAAAAAATTCGCAAACGGACCACTTTTTTGTTTTGTTTTGATTTTTTGTGGTTGTTGATACGTAGGTACATACTTTTTAAACTTGAGATATAGTAGGTACATCCTAGTAGTACTGATACCAGATAATGAAGCCTTGTGAAAATCGAGTTGTTTCTCGTACTGGTTTATTATTTTATGTATGAGATTTTATGTTTTTTGTAATCGGAAAAAAAAAAAACTCAGTTAAATATCACATCAAGGTTCATTATATCTGTTAGATTGACCTTCTATAAATATCACTGGTCTATAATTATAAAACCCTGCACAGATTTTTGCAAAGATAATTTGCTTTGTAAGAATTTCCAACTGAAAAAAACGTTTGCCAAGTTGGGTGGGCAGTATGACTTCCTCACGCGAGGGAGGCGAGCAACATCCCTTACAGACGTTAAACCTACCCTTAGTGATCTACCGTTTCCAATCATTCTACAAGTCCCACTCGACAGTAAAAGACCATCGCTTCTATACACCCACACCTTGCGAGCGAAACGAGCAACTTAATGGGGTTCCGGGTTGCTTGCCCCTCCGGCTGGACGTGGAGGCGAGCAAAGCGATCCGGAGGGGCTAGTGTTATATACATGGGGTTTAATAATTATAGACCAATAATCTCGAACACTTGTTCAACTTTCGTGCGTCATGAGGCATGCGTCATGGCGCAAGGTGTGACGCACGTGATGAAGACCAAGGCGCATGCCTCTTCAGAGATGAAAGGGGGTGTTGAACGTAGCGAAAGGGGCAGCGCACGCCGAACCGCATGGGTTGGATTTCTTTGCGTCAAACCGTTCATTTCGCGTGAGTTTTCGTGGGGAAAAGTGCCGTCTTCAAGTTTGTTATTATATTGTATGATGTCTGTCACCACGGATTTAAATAATACCGCGAAGGGAACGCTCATTCAACAAGTAGTAGTAGTGACCTCTAACGTTGGACTTTTTTTATGGACTGTTTTTCAAACGCACCATCAACAAGTACTACTACTTCCTATTTTACTAATTTTTTGTGAATTTTTCTTGAGGGTCATTTTTGAGTAATAAAAAAAAATTATGAAAACAAACACACTATTATGAAAAACACTCGCACTTACCTTGATGTAATCCTGTAGAGCTTCAACTATGGCTTTCAAAACTATGGGTATCATTTCTGATATGTACCTACCTACTCTGTTTGAACACTTCGAATAGATAGAAAAGAGACTGGATCGAATCAGCACTAGCCAAAAACCTCAGCGTGATTGCCAGCCTATATTCTGGAAACGTGTGTCCTTTTTTTCAATTTTGTTCCGAGTCAGATTTAACAATGAATGAAAGTTATCGTTCGACAGTCGAGTGAAGTTTTTGAACAAAACATCATCTGCATTCACTTCTTTCAAAATGTGAAATGAGTTTTCTTTTTTTTTTTTTTTTATTGCTTTTTCAATCACCACGAATGCCGCACTTATTGAAAGTAGCAAACATGCATCGTCTGCTGACTCCATCGAGAAAGGAGGTTGAAAGAAAACTGACGCGCAAATGTGGACAGGAATCGCATGCCTCTCGAGCATGCCCCATGAGGCAAGTTGAGAGACGCAAGTTGAAAGACGCAAGTTGAAAATTGAAAGACGAAAGCGCACAAGTGTAGACATACCTATAGATGGGCAATCTGACACAGGAATAATAAATCTATGTATAGTAATTTGCATTTTTTTAAGACGTCCCTATTAAGCTCTGTCTCTATTACTAGAGAAACGCCTATTAGAATTGATCCAGGGGGTGGGGGGACAACCCAAGCATGAGAAAAATAATAACCGCATGCAAATCCGATTCAGACCATTCCGAAATCCGTGAAAAACACCATAGGTGTGTGTGTGTGTGAGAATGAGAATATTAATCATGTGTTGCACCAATGTCCTCGTACTCACGGTGGCCGCAGTTTACGTCACATGCGGTTGCCAAGCAGATAGCAGGTGCTTTGTCATCTAGCGGATGGGATGTCGAAAGCGAGAGACTATATCACATGCCGAGTGACCGAGGCAAGAAGCCAGATACCATTGCCATCAAGCCCGATGGGTCTGCCATAATCCAGGATGTCCAGGTTGTCAATGGCAGCGTGGACATGGAGCAGACCTGGCGGGCCAAGATGAGTAAATATGATAGGAATGATCTGCGGCACGCGATATCTGAGCTAAAAGGGGTGGCAACAAATAACATTAAGGTCATGGCGCGACCGTGTTATTGCGCGGTGTGTGGTGCGGGATAAGCGCCACGGAGTAACTCGAGTTGGGCATCTCGGTAGGGGTGCTCCATGGTACCACCACTCGCGTCCTCAGGGGCTATTACCTCAACTGGTGGTCATTTTATAGGGGCACTTCCTTTCAGTCCTCTCTTCTTCCTACTCCTCCTGCGACTTCCTTCATCCCTAGAGCGTCCCCCACTTTATTTTATTTATTTTTTAAATTTAATGTTGTACCCCCTCCGCCTTTGAAGGAAGATTTTGAGTTTAAAAAAATATAAAAAAAGTGTGTACATATGTGTGTGTGTGTGTGAGTCAAAAATTTTGTCAACGCTGCCCAGGCCACAATTCTTTTTTTTTTTTTTTTTCTTTATTTTTATTTATTTATTTATTTTAATCACCGTTGTGAACCTATTATTTGTGGATCCTTATGGAATTGCAAAAGTAAATTTTTAATATATAATTGCCTTATAGTAAATAGCTTAGCGATATTAAATACATTGTTTGATGGAGTCCAGATTGTAGCATACTGTAATAAATTAGTTTTATCGTATTTCTAGGGAGTGTGTGTCTCCAATATGAGGTTTCCAGTTTAGCTCTTCGTCCAAGACTAACCCAAGATACTTATGCTCAGCTACACGCCTTTGATTTCATTCCTCCATAAATAATTAATTTTGAGGATATACATTCTCCCACGTGTCAGAGAGATTTTGAGTTTAAAAATGAAATTTAACTAACTTGTACATAAGTTGTTCTCTATCGATTGCATCGAATGCTTTAGCGATAAAAAAAGTTGGTTCATGTGTACAGTATTTTGGACAGCGTGCTTAACATAGAGATTGGTCTATTTCCGAGTTCACCCACCGTTGGGATGACCTTTGCAGTGAATGTGTGTGTGAGTCAAAAATTTTGTCAACGCTGCCCAGGCCACAATTCTCAACTGATTTTCGAGATTCTTTCTTCGATCGATCCCAATTTCAGTCTAGTTGTGCAATGCACCTCGGAAATATTGAATTATATGATAAAAGAGGGTTAACATCGTTGGTCTTTGTTACTGTTGACCAGTTAGTTTCACTAAGTAGTATCCTAAGTTTATCTTCATCTACTTTTTTCAAATTGTACATTTTCTTGCGGCTCAGATGGGTTTTTAGTGGCATAATTAGGGCCGTGGAAAAGTGGTCAGTTATCGTACTCTTAATGACAGCTGGGGAAAGTTCAAGTATTTTAGTTTTAACAAATATATGGTCTATAGCAGTTTTGGACATTCCTTGGACTCGAGTTGGTTCATTTATCATTCCAATGTACCCCAGTGATAGTAAGGTGTCGGTAAATTGTCGATATTGTCATTACTACTTAGTAGGTCAAGGTTCATGTCGAAAATAAAAGAATGGTTACTCGATAGGGTTTCAAGGTTTGATTTTAGCTGTGAGATGAAAAGAGAAATATCATTTTGGGTTTGGGATGGGGTTCTGTAGATACCTATGATGCTGTACGTTTCTGGACCAATTTGGAAACCAATGTTGAGGCCTGTGGCTCCTGTCATGACAATTGTTTCTTGTTTACAACTTAATCTTTCATTAGCATATATGACCACTCCATCGTTTCTGTTACGGGTGGACACTGAATAAAAAGAATTGTAACCTGGAATATTAGTTAAGTTATAGCAAGAGGAACTAAAAGTTTCAGTAAAGATCAGAATGTCTGGTTTTGTTGCCGTAGATTCAAGCCAGCACAATACTTCATCTAAATTTCTACTTAGGCTACGTATGTTCATATGAAATATGAACATATTTTCCGCTAAATTAAATTTACTTACATAATCACTAAGACTGTCATATGTTGTTGAAGATGGATTTAGGTCCGTGTCGAAAACTGATGTCACTATTTGGTCACTTACAGTCTCATATGTTGGTGAAGACATGATGAGATCCACTTCAAATTCTGAGTTTTGAGATTCGGAAGCCATATCTTACAGTTTTGGGTTCACCCTATCAATAAATCTCTTCAAAGCTCGTTTATATACTGGGCACCGCTCGCTATCCACAGGATGGTCATGTTGGAGGTTAGCTCTCTTGCAGTTTATGCACTTCCTTGGCTCTGGTGGCTGGATCCCTTTGAAGGGGCACTCTTGTGTGCCATGACTGCCTGCACACCTCGCACAGGCCTCTTCAAGCTCATGACATTTGTTTGACTTTGCGTTGTGCCCAAATCCCTGGCATTTGTAACACCTAGTTACTTCCACAAAGTCCGCAACTCGACATCTGTCCATGCCAATGTAGAGAATTCGGTGCTCCAATAATGCCTTGCGCAGTGCTTCGCTGACCTGGGTGACCCATATGCAGTCCTCAATAGGTGAGCCATCAGCCCTTGTTCTTCGACCAGTCGGGAAGGATGGCTTGAACTGTTTCTCCCAATCCTCTTTGCTGTAGTTATCCCGTACCCAGTTTAACATATCCAGGAAGGTCCCCCTTAGTTATATCCCTGTCTATACCATGGATCTTCATCAGAATAGGCCTATCTGGCTGCCTTTCCTTTCTCACCTCGAAGCCCTTGTCCGTTAGTGCATTTGCCAGTTTGATCCTCTCCTCAGGCGTGGCAGCTGCTACCTTCAAAGCATGTTTGCCAGCTGGAAACACTTGTGTTACCGCCATGCCCATACTGCGGAGGTCAATCTCTTTCCTCATTCTGCGCCTCACTGAATCGGGGGAGCATAGGGCATCCCTGTAAGAAATATTTGGGGCCGAATCCTCCATTTCTTGGCCCACCGAGGGTGCTTCTTTATGTGCCTGCACAATCAGGGTGGTTTGAGGCGCTTCAAGCCTTCTCTTTGCTTTTTCTATGGCTACGTCCACTTTATTTCTGTGGAATTTTCCTTGAGGAGGTTCCTCTCTCTCTTGGTGGTTTTCCTCTTCCGCCTGCGTGTGGCTTCCATCCACCCTCCACTCGATTCGCCTGCAGTGTTTTCTCCCTCCCGTTGCTCCTCGTCCTCAGTGGTTGATGGAGCCCAAGGGTGTTTGAATTGGGGAACTGGCTTGGGTGTTTCCCTTTGGTCCCTCGCCTGCAGTCTCACCTTAGGAACTGGGGGTTCTACCGTTCCCCCCTGTGACCTTCCTTCAAATAGACTGACTGGTGCCTGTTCACTGCTCTCATTTCTGAGCACCCGCCTCTTAATCAGTTCCATCTTGTTGGATAGGGCTTTTAATCCATCTCTTTCCAGCTTGTCCACTTTGGAGGCACATGCCTCTGCCTTCCTGTCAACAGCGCTGAGCTGTGCTTCAACACTCCGGAAGCCCTCCAGCATTGTGTCCTTAAGAGCTCCAATGTATGATGTTAGCAGTCCTGACTCGCTCTCAGCAGAGCTTGCTGTGCCAATAGAATCGGATCTGGCTCTGGCCCCAGCCATTGTGCTTTCCAGATGCTCTATGGATTGTGTGAGTGTTCCTATATCAATATTGCGCTGTCGCAAAACACACAGTTCCTCCTTGACATTAGCATAGCTCCTAAGCAGATTACTCCACACCCCATTTACCAGACTATCTACTTTAGCAGTGGCTGTCTTGAAGGGCTTGTCACCAATATTGTTAGGGTTTGACCCCCAAGCATTCCAGTCAGCTCTCCACTGTTCATATTCCATCTGTAATATGTCAACGTCTAAGAGATTTGCTTGGCATTGCTCAATGTCCCGTTTGAGGAGTTTCTTTCTTTCCCTATCCCGGTGAGTTGCTGCTCTCCTTCGTTTTCCTAGTTTCGTGATCTCCTCTGTATCGCCATAATCATCTCTGCCTTGTTGCCCCTGTTTTTGTTGTTTGTGTAGCAGTTGCTGTTGTTGATGTTGTTCTTGCTGCTGCTGCTGTTGCTGCTGCTGCTCTTCTGTCTGCTGCTGTTCCTGCGATGTAGAGTCATCCTCTGTTCCGTCATTTCCTATGCCTGCCATTCTCACCCATTGGGTGGCCTGTTGGCGTGCCATCCTCTGCACTGCTTCATCTCGATGAACACTTGTGAGGTGCTGCATCATTTCGGATTTGGTGACGTTGTAGTGGGTGGAGGGGAATAACTATCGATTCTTTCAGCGGCTGCGCAAGCTACAAATCTCGACCGATTGTCATGATTTTTATTTATTTTTTTCCATTACGAATTCGATCTAGTTTAGAAGGTAAGTCAGAAGTTTCAAATTTCATCGTGGGATGGGCGAATGGAGGGGGTAATAGTAATAAATCATGATGTTTTAACTAGGTACTCTCTTCAGATTTTTTATTATTATTTTTTATTTATTTATGAATTTGGTTTTGTTTTGGAAAATATATCAGAAGTTTCGAATTTCCTACTTGATATTTTATGATGGAAATTTACTGTCGGTGGAGGGGATTAATGTGGGGGAAGAGCAATTCTAAGAAGCCATGATATTTTTGTTTTTTCTCTTATTTTAATTTTCATCAAAATTTTATAAAATCCATCCATAGATATAAAATCCGTCCCTGAATAGCATGAATTACTTACCAATATGTTAGTTCAATATTTTGTTAGTTAAAACTATAAACCCATTCGAGAAACAACTCCATTTTCATATGGCACCATTTTCTGGTTTCAGTACCACTAAGGTGGCTGAATCAAGAGCACCGTCATACACCCCACCACCAGCCTACGTATAATAAACCGGTCTCTTTATGAATCTTAATCGACCTCCGTACAAGAATCAGCCTCCGTACATATAATAAACAGGACTAAGTAATGAGTATAATGTGTATAGATTGGTCCAGATGCACTTGCCAATCTTTACCACAGGGGTGAGGGATTTTCAGAGCACTCTAGCGGACAGCCAAAAAACCTGTCATAACTCTTAGCCGTGGACTATAGAAAACGGATGAACGCCAACTTACTAATAATCTTGGAACTAGCTATTGATAGGATCCGCCTTAAGACGATAAAACCTCACTCTGTGATAAGACAGAATTGTTTATTTTCATAGTTCATAAATTTAATTTAATGGTTATGGTGTGTTGCCTTGTCCTTAGTAGGTTGGGTTGGTTGAGGGTGAGAGATTTTTCAGGCTTCTCTAATTACGTCATTTATTGTAGTGTGCTAAGTGCTTTCGCCATGTATGGCCTCTTCAGAGAATAGTATGTGAGATGAGTTGTTAATTATTATATGTAAAATTTTTCTCATTTCTGACTATATGTGTGTTTCCACATAAATTTGTATTTTGACATGGATATGTCTTTGCTCTGGGGGGTCAACCAAAAATTTTCGTGACGCAAAAAATATGTCACAATTTCTAATGATGTTCACGTACAACCAATCCGTTGCTAGGGGAATGGAACTTCCGTATTTTTCATCGCACAAAAATCGTTCGCCACTAGTTGGAAAGCGCTTGATTTATGTGATAAATGTTCACATCTCAAGCTAAAAATTTCCCCCTCCTTACGTACCTGGCTACATTCCTAAACTAAGTTGATTGGTCTATAAACAATTTTAATAAGCCGGTTACAATATTCTTAACGTAAAGCAATAGCATCATTTACTCCACTCCATAGGAAACATTATCAACAGTCCTCTTGACAACAGTCGACTGTAAACAACAACTCATTGTAGTGACTTCTCTCCACAGTTACATTTCTATAAGTAAACCGTTGTTTTGTTGGAATTAGTCGGGATGCGGCCCAGGGAAAATGTATGAAATTATTTAATTTATTGTTTTATTTGATAACGTTTCATCCTCTTACTGAGGACATCTTCAGATCTTGGTGTGTCCAGGAAAAAATTTATAAACATCCGAATATAACGGATTTGTCAAATAAAACAGTGGTTCACCAAGTCAACTCAATGTCTGAAGGTATCCTCAGTAAGAGAACGAAACGTTATAAAATAAAATAATAAATTATATAATTTCATTTATTAATGAAAAATCAGGGTATCATGAACATAAAAATGATACCGCCTGTATTGAAGAAATAACTTTAATAGTAAGTATGTATAGTATGCTTATTGTGTCTCCAAGAATAATAGAATAAATTCTTTATCCTACATTTCGTCGCCTACAGTCCAAAGTTAAAGGATTTGTTTACAACTCTCGAGGACAACCGTTATGAAATCCCCAATCAAAGACATATCCATGTAACATGGTATCTGCTTGTAAAGCAGATAGTGGAACTCGTTTACGAGTTTATAAGTAGGTATGTAGTTTTTTTTTCAATTTGAACGCAAAATTGACCTACCAACCTACTAAATTAGTTTAGTTTTTTATAGTTTAGACTCGAATATAGTCTCTTTTATAGTCAAGCCTTGAGAAACTGTGATAGAGACCGCATTTTTTAAGCAGTGTTTTATATTTTCAATAGTCAAGTAAGTCTAAACGGACGCAGGTATGTGGCTACATTGTTCCTAGCGACATCAACCAAACATTTGGGGGGTCTTTTATGGTCTTTGTGGCGGTTCCAGGATGTTGAAATTTCTCCAGCGGCCTATTTGTAGTTTGCTGTCGATGACTGATGAGGTTTTAGCTGCCAAAAATGTTCTTTATTGCAGCGCTTACCCGTTTTGTCGTACGTTGCAAATTGAATTTCGCAACAATGAGCCAAACGCCGAAACCTCTCCGAACTGACGTTTTTGCCTATTGCTTCATTGTTTTTTTTTTTTTTTTTAATAAATTGTCACGTGAATATTTGTTGCAAATTGACTTAATCATTAAAATATAAACGCACCACTACGTTAATTCGTGTTGTAAGAAAGCATTCACCGTATCCTCTCTCTCTCTCATTCTTCAAATAGGTAGGACATTTTAAAACGAGACAGTAAATCACTGTCGTTAGACAATACCACAGCCCTCTTTGTACCAATTTGGATCACATTACTGAGTAAACTTACTTATCTTCATCAAGTTTTCTTCCCGTTATTATCACATTTTCTTTGTTCATTCTTTGTACATACTACCGCAGACAACTGGGAGATCGTACTATACCTAACTAATGGTCAAATTCATTTATGTGTCATTGAATCGGTTAGAAGTAACTGACAATTATTAGGTATTCCTTGAACAATATAACAGGTATGTTGTTTAAATAACTCTATTGTTATCAATGAACGACAAAAGTTCCATTCATGCAGCATGATCGTCTGAGCGAATTTTCTTGAATTATCTATCGTATTATAATATGTTGTAGTGTATAACATATGGCCATGTCCAAGAAAAATGAACCAAATACTGAATCATCTTAAAATTATATTATAGTCATGCGATCTCAGGCAACTTTACCATTGACACTAAAACATCAATATTACATATTCTGAAACAACCTAAAAAGAATTATAGTAGTAAGCTGATTTTTAGCTACGTTACCATTTTGAAGTAGGTACAAATCTATTTTAGCATGGAACATGCTTTAGCCTAGAGCTAACTGCCCGAAAACGTTACGCGGATGTGTCACGAAATTTTTGACATTAAATATGTCTTATTCGACAAGTCAACCGGAGATTTTGTTACGCAAAGAAAAAAACGTCACTCAACTTATAAACAAGTTAGGTGTTCTTTTGATTTTCGCGTACAACCAATCCGTTGCCTGGGAAATGAAACTTCTTTAGTACTAGCCGCTCCGGCTCGCTACGCTCGCCTCCACGTCCAGCCGGGGGGCAAGCCCCCCGGACCCCCCATTAAATTGCTCGCTTCGCTCGCAAAGTGTGGTATGTAGGGAATGTTGCTCGCTTCGCTCGCAAAGTGTGGCATGTAGGGAATGTTGCTCGCTTTGCTCGTAAAGTGTGGTATGTAGGGAATGCAGCTCGCTTCGCTCGCAATTGAAACATGTAGGGGATGTTGTTTGCTTCGCTCGCAAACGGTAGATCACTAAGGGTAGGTTTAACTTCTGTAGGGGATGCTGCTCGCTTCGCTCGCTTGAGGAAGTTATACTGCCCACCCAACATGTAAGGAATGATGCTCGCTTCGCTCGCAAACGGTAGGTCCCTAAGGGTAGGTTTAACATCTGTAGGGGATGCTACTCGCTTGAGGAAGTTATACTGCCCACCCAACATGTAGGGGATTTGGCTCGATTCGCTCGCAAACGGTAGGTTTAACTTCTGTAGGGGATGCAGCTCGCTTCGCTCGCTTGAGGAAGTTATACTGCCCACCCAACTTGGCAGACGTTTTTTTCTGTTGGAAATTCTTACAAACAAATTAAATCTTATAAAACTACGTGGAACCACGAAAAGTTTATTAGGAGATGATGCTCGCTCCGCTCGCTTGAGGAAGTTATACTGCCCACCCAACTTGGCAGACGTTTTTTTCTGTTGGAAATTCTTACAAACAAAATAAATCTTATAAAACTACGTGGAACCACAAAAAAGTTTATTTGGGGATGTTGCTCGCTTCGCTCGCAAACTCTGGCATGTAGGGAATGTTGCTCGCTTCGCTCGCAAATTGTGGCATGTAGGAAATGTTGCTCGCTTCGCTCGCAAAGTATGGCATGTAGGAAATGATGCTCGCTTCGCTCGCAAACGGTAGATCCCTAAGGGTAGGTTTAACTTCTGTAGGGGATGCTGCTCGCTTCTCTCGCTTGAGGAAGTTATACTGCCCACCCAACTTGGCAGACGTTTTTTTCTGTTGGAAATTCTTACAAACAAAATAAATCATATAAAACTACGTGGAACCACAAAAAAGTTTATTTGGGGATGTTACTGAATGGTGCTGCATATTCCGACATGTGAATAGTTAAAAACTACCTACGAATTTGCACCGCTTGGGATTTGGAACCCCAAAGGGTGTTAGGGCATCATTAGCGACCGTTATGAATAGCTCGCAAGAGGCCAAGAGCGAACTTCGAGTCCCTTCCCTCGCAAGGTATACCTGTATATGAGTAGGGCACCTAGGTGTACCTGCTCGCCACATTGTCATCGAACTCCAAACACGTCTTCCCAGAGCCTTCTCGCGAACACGGCAAAATTAATTTCTGATGTTAAACGCTTCTCCTCGCTTCCGCTCGCGATTTGACCAACTTAACGTCACTTTTTTCGATATCCGATTTCGGATTCAGATTCGGCGGACCCAAAGCTGTATTTCGCCCGCGAAAACCGTTCCGAAAAACGTACCTTTATGGGGTATATTTTAATCGGAAAAAACCAAGTTTTTCGGCGGACTTTTCGAGAAAACGGGTCCGTACTCTCGCATTTTTTTGACGCATTTCCCGATACTTTTTTCGCGATCCGATCGCGCCGTCGTCTTCCTCGTAGGAAAACCTACGAAACCCGTATTTTTCCGGAATTGTCAACGGCCGTTTAGAGGGGTAGGGGAAGCGGGGAAGTCCAAAAAGCGCACATTAATTATTACTTCGACCCCCCTCCCGCCCTACGGCCCATGGTTCGGGTGGGATTAGAAAATTTTAAATTCGCTTATACACCCTATCGGAAAATCCCAAAAAGATCCCCCCACTCGTAGACACCCCCCACTCAGCCGTTTGGCCGTGCATAGACACGACAGAGCGACAGACAGACAAACAGACGGAGTTTCATTCTTATTAATAACTAGCCGCTCCGGCTCGCTACGCTCGCCTCCACGTCCAGCCGGGGGGCAAGCCCCCCGGACCCCCCCTTAAATTGCTCGCTTCGCTCGCAAAATGTGGCATGTAGGGAATGTTGCTCGCTTTGCTCGCAAATGGTAGATCCCTAAGGGTAGGTTTAACGTGTGTAGGGGATGTTGCTCGCTTCGCTCGCAAACGGTAGATCTCTAAGGGCAGGTTAACCTTCTGTAGGGGATGCTGCTCGCTTCGCTCGCTTGAGGAAGTTATACTGTTCACCCGCAACTTGGCAGACTTTTTTTTAGTTGGGAATTCTTACAAACAAATTAAATCTTATAAAACTATGTGGAACCACGAAAAGTTTAGTGTGGTATGTAGGGAATGTTGCTCGCTTCGCTCGCAAAGTGTGGCTGTATACATGCGATGTATTACAATTGAAACATGTAGGGGATGTTGCTCGCTTCGCTCGCAAATGGTAGATCCCTAAGGGTAGTTTTTATTCTGTAGGGGATGCTGCTCGCTTCGCTCGCTTGAAGAAGTTATACTGCCCACCCAACTTGGCAGACGTTTTTTTCTGTTGGAAATTCTTACAAACAAAATAAATCATATAAAACTACGTGGAACCACAAAAAAGTTTATTTGGGGATGTTACTGAATGGTGCTGCATATTCCGACATGTGAATAGTTAAAAACTACCTACGAATTTGCACCGCTTGGGATTTGGAACCCCAAAGGGTGTTAGGGCATCATTAGCGACCGTTATGAATAGCTCGCAAGAGGCCAAGAGCGAACTTCGAGTCCCTTCCCTCGCAAGGTATACCTGTATATGAGTAGGGCACCTAGGTGTACCTGCTCGCCACATTGTCATCGAACTCCAAACACGTCTTCCCAGAGCCTTCTCGCGAACACGGCAAAATTAATTTCTGATGTTAAACGCTTCTCCTCGCTTCCGCTCGCGATTTGACCAACTTAACGTCACTTTTTTCGATATCCGATTTCGGATTCAGATTCGGCGGACCCAAAGCTGTATTTCGCCCGCGAAAACCGTTCCGAAAAACGTACCTTTATGGGGTATATTTTAATCGGAAAAAACCAAGTTTTTCGGCGGACTTTTCGAGAAAACGGGTCCGTACTCTCGCATTTTTTTGACGCATTTCCCGATACTTTTTTCGCGATCCGATCGCGCCGTCGTCTTCCTCGTAGGAAAACCTACGAAACCCGTATTTTTCCGGAATTGTCAACGGCCGTTTAGAGGGGTAGGGGAAGCGGGGAAGTCCAAAAAGCGCACATTAATTCTTACTTCGACCCCCCTCCCGCCCTACGGCCCATGGTTCGGGTGGGATTAGAAAATTTTAAATTCGCTTATACACCCTATCGGAAAATCCCAAAAAGATCCCCCCACTCGTAGATCCCCCCACTCAGCCGTTTGGCCGTGCATAGACACGACAGAGCGACAGACAGACAGACAGACAGACGGAGTTTCATTCTTATTAATAACTAGCCGCTCCGGCTCGCTACGCTCGCCTCCACGTCCAGCCGGGGGGCAAGCCCCCGGACCCCCCATTAAATTGCTCGCTTCGCTCGCAAAGTGTGGTATGTAGGGAATGTTGCTCGCTTCGCTCGCAAAGTGTGGCATGTAGGGAATGTTGCTCGCTTCGCTCGCAAAGTGTGGTATGTAGGGAATGTTGCTCGCTTCACTCGCAATTGAAACATGTAGGGGATGTTGCTTGCTTCGCTCGCAAACGGTAGATCTCTAAGGGTAGATTTAACTTCTGTAGGGGATGCTGCTCGCTTCGCTCGCTTGAGGAAGTTATACTGCCCACCCAACATGTAGGGAATGATGCTCGCTTCGCTCGCAAACGGTAGATCCCTAAGGGTAGGTTTAACTTCTGTAGGGGATGCTGCTCGCTTCGCTCGCTTGAGGAAGTTATACTGCCCACCCAACTTGGCAGACGTTTTTTTCTGTTGGGAATTCTTACAAACAAATTAATTCTTATAAAACTACGTGGAACCACGAAAAGTTTATTCGGGGATGTTGCTCGCTTCGCTCGCAAGGTATTGCTGTATATTTGTAGGAAAAAATCCGAATTTATTCTGTTGAAATGGCTCTCGCTTCGCTCGCAAGGTACCTGCGTCCCAACACCCATACACCGAAACCTGTACCTGAGTTATCGAACCCCAAACACGTCTGTCGTCCTAGAGCCTTCTCGCGTCCACAGCACATATAATTTCTCATTTTAATAGCTTAGTCTCGCTTCCCCTCGCAATTTGACCGAGTTCTCGTCACTTTTTTCGATATTCGATTTCGGATTCAGATTCGGCGGACCCAAAGCTGTATTTCGCCCGCGAAAACCGTTCCGAAAAACGTACCTTTATGGGGTATATTTTAATCGGAAAAAACGTAGTTTTTGTCAGACTTTTCGAGAAAACACGGTCCGTACTTTCGCATTTTTTTTACGCATTTCCCGATACTTTTTTCGCGATCCGATCACGCCGTCGTCTTTCTCGTTTCAAAACCTACGAAACCGGTATTTTTCCGGAATTTTCGACGGCCGTTTAGAGGGGTTGGGGAAGCGGGGAAGTCCAAAAAGCGCACATTAATTATTACTTCGACCCCCCTCCCGCCCTACGGCCCATGGTTCGGGTGGGATTAGAAAATTTTAAATTCGCTTATACACCCTATCGGAAAATCCCAAGAAGATCCCCCCACTCGTAGATCCGGCCCACTCAGCCGTTTGGCCGTGCATAGACACGACAGACAGACAGACGGAGTTTCATTCTTATTAATAATAGAGATAGAGATAGAGATAGAGATTCATCAGACAAAAATCGTTCTCCACTCGTTGGAAAGCTCTTGATTTATCATGCATTTCTTCCGTACTTGTTCTTCGATTCATGTCGCAGTTATATATTTATTTATGTTATAAATGGATATAGTGAACAATGCCGCATGTTTTGGTATCACTTGGTTTGAAAGTTAACTTGGTTATAGTAATTGTAGACGGGTACCATAACAGAAAATTACCTACCTAGGTACTCCTAATATCGATTAGTAAAACACTTATGTCGTAGTTTTAACGAATTAAAAAAATTAAAAGAATTAACATTTACGAATTAGCTGGAAGAAAGCATATTTAATGTTTTAGCATTCTAGTTGAAGGCTCAAAGCGGAAAGCAACCGGGGGATCCAGGGGCCAAAGCCCCCTGGCGGGATCAAAGGGCGGAGCCTGTGTTTTCTTGTCACTTGGTTCAGGAGTTAATCTTCATTGTAGTAATTGTAGACGCATAACAGAAAATTACCAACCGTACTCCGGTACTCCGTTCTAATTTCGATTAGTAGAACATTCATGTCGTAGTTTTAAATTTATCTACATTTACGAATTAGCATTTACGAGAAAGCATGTTCCATGTTTTAGCATTCTAGTCGAAGGCTCAAAGCGGAAAGCAACCGGGGGGTTCAGGGGGCAAAGCCCCCCTGGCGGGGTCAAAGGGCGGAGCCCTTTGCGAGGCCCGACGTGCTGAGTTTTACTTGAACTTAATATCAAGACTGGAAAGTTACCAGCACGCATTGGTAAGTGGAAAGCAGCACCAGTACTTTCATACTTTCATTTCCTAATAGCTCGCATTATTAATTGCTTGGTAATCAAATGCTGTGGTGCATGCTTGAGGGACTTTTGAGTTTTCATCTATGTTGCCAACAGTGGAGGCCGATGCAGAGAAAGGGTGAATCCCTTCTCCTCCTCCCTACCTGTGAGCCTTTAGAGGCACCCCGAGGCGTTCTGCAAGTTCATTTTCCCTCTAACCGTTAGCTCGTGCTTCAAGCATAGATTCACCTTTTAGTAAGCATAGATCATTTGGATTGATAGATCAACATCTTTGGTTAGAATCACGAGGTGGGGGGGGGGGGGGGGGGGGTCACCGAGTCCAATATAATATAATTGTTCCAGTTGGGTGATAGCACACTAATGGATCGTTCATATACAGTTCTGTGATGGCGTAGCTGAACTTCACTCTATACTCCGCTGCGTTTTCGAGTGGTGTGAATGCGGGTGACATATGAATGCCAATGTCTTCTGCACCACGAGAGATGATTCCAGCATATGCGTTGTCACATGGAACGTCGCCGCCAGAATCTCCTGCGCTATTGGTTGTGACATTGGCACCTGGAAATGGAAATGTGCAGATCCAAGTATCAGCTTCTTCGTAAGTAGGAATTTTATAGTAAATAAACCTTTTATAGCAAGATCTGCAGTCTGCTGCGTTAACCCACACTGCCCGTATGAAATTAGATACTTTTACTTTCTTAGTTGGCTTTTGACATATATTGCCAAAACCTATGATAAGACACATTTTTCTCTTTGCCTGAGTTTCAATCCACACCTTGGCTAGATCTGCGACAGTGTACAGAGGAACATGGAATACATCGGGGAATTCTATAGCCGAATTCGCAGTAATCAGGCCAAAATCATACGAATACTTTGCAGTCAACTGAGCACTTCGAGGATGGTAATAAAAATTTCTAGAATGCACACCTTCATTCATTTCTTTAATATGCGCCTTTGAAGGATACAGACTGGATAATTGTTCAAAATTACTTTTCAACACCACAGTTCCATTTTTGTTCCACATAGCCACGACATCTCATGCTGTCTGCACGACGAACGGAGTTAACAAAGATCCACCTGCTCTGCTGCCCCACGATATGGGAGGACAAATCAGTTTCGTACCTGTACTGGTATATTATCACAATTGTGAACCAAGGCAATATGTTTGAAGTACCTGATAGCCAGATATTCGGATCCCTTAATATCCAACTCTGGAGCTCCATTTACTATTCTCTTCACTCTTGTGTGTTTGGCGTGACCATAGATGTCACAAAACATTACTACAGTTGAAAAAGATAGAGCAACAATCAAAAGATTCATGTTTTCCATCACTTACAAGTTTCTAATCGTGAGTTATTTTTGGAAAAAATTCGCAAACCGACCAATTGTTTTATTGTTGATACGTACATCATAAATTTTAAACTTGACACATGGTTACACACATGCAAAAAATCCCATCACCAGTGCCATCAAGATCCAATTCTTCTTCATATTCGACCTCCGAAACATAATTTTAATCGTAAATCTGATCTTTTTGTCCAACAAATCTGTCTTTTACTGAAAGGATTCATTTAGACAAGACAACTTTACAATAAGAAATGTGTAGATTTTTTTTTTTTTTTTTTTTGTACACACTCTAGTGAAATTTTAGTACATTTATCAACCTAATTTCGTAGTTCATAATTGATAAACTTTTTTGAGAAATATTGCTTAATAAAAAGTGGAATTAGGTCCT